>OX457029.1:46732227-46797227 GCA_949752745.1 Protula sp. h YS-2021 | reverse complement strand
GAATAGTGGTCGGGTTTGAGATGACAGCTGGAGGGGGTGGGATGGACGGATTTGAAATGACGGTTGGAGGGGGAAGGGGGTGGACGGGTTTGAGATGACGGTTGGAGGAGAGAGGGGTGGACGGGTTAGATATGACGGTTGGAGTGGGGAGGGGTGGATGGGTTAGATATGACGGTTGGAGTGGGGGAGGGGGTGGATGGGTTAGATATGACGGTTGGAGTGGGGGGAGGGGTGGATGGGTTAGATATGACGGTTGGAGTGGGGGAGGGGGTGGACGGGTTTGAGATGACGGTTGGAGGTGGGGAAGGCCCGGAGTACAAGAGAACTTCGCATGACCTTATTCATCCACGACGTTGTGTTGTTTTTAGTGAGGGGAACAATTAAGAGGTACTTACTCACAATCTTACTCACCGTTAAATGTGGGGGTTGAGCACATACTGATGCCAAGACCATACTACTGTGATCAATTATAACGATTGACTACAAGGCAGAAATAATACATGTAAGTTTTTGAAAATGAGACATATGAAGCTGTTGAGCAATACGTGGCAAGTTGTCGTGCATATGGGGGGGGGGAGGGGGGAGGGGGGAGGGGAGGGGGGGAAGTGACTTGTGGGAGTATTATCGATATGTCCCATTAACACTTTCTCCTATTTTAGCGATCCCTCTCGAGACAACATGATTCCTGATGTGCTTATAACGTGTATAGGGCGATGTTGCAAAACAAACTGCCTATTCTACGTTGTGAGCAAAAAAAATCGAATTTGACATAAGACGGCCAATTTTTGGCTGGTTTGATTTTCGTCTCCATCTTTCAGCTGCCTTGGTGAGATATCATGCCCCATGTTTAACATAAATATTCTTATTCACTTCAGAAGTCAGAAACATAGACTCAGAGAGTGGAAGCATAAACCACACTTGTACCACAGTTAGAGCTGGACTCTACAGCCTTCAACCACAAATGTTGTCGGTGCTCTCCTCAGAGCGGCAAAAATTAACAAAAACGAAAAGTGAAACTTATTACAAAGCAAACCAGTAATAACACACACGAAAAATTGTAGAAGATCAGCAAAAAATTAATGTAAACATCTGCTGGTCTGTATTTTTTTGGGGGTGGGGGGGGGGGGGGTGGAGGGGTAGTGGACAGGGGAGGGGCTATAAGAGCTGGAAGGGCTTGGCTTAATGGTCTAAATGCTTTGCAAATAAATGGAATAGTGATATATAAAGATAAAATACTTATAAAGAAACTACATGACTTAGGGTTGTAGGCGTGTGTTCGGAAATGGAGTTTGATTGCAACAGTTCCTGTTACACGGAAAAGGCCGACAGTATACGTAAACAAACGAATGTCCACGAGTCAAAACGAAAACATGGAGTTGACTCAATGAAATAATAAAACATCTTCTAATCAATCTGTCGCAACAAAACACTGTTCCAGTTCTGTCAATTTAGACAGTACATCCTGTGATATAGGCGCGTGGTCTGATAGTTTTAATTCACTTGACAATGTTTAAAGCTATGTTTCTGTGACTTATATTAAAAACCAAGGAAGGGACGTTAAAAATTATTAAGGTTATCCGAAACATACACTTCACGTGGAAAGTACTTAAAAATTAAAAAATAAATAACCTGGGCTCAAATAAAGGTTCTTAACTTGCCTTTGTTTTCAAACGTTTAAAGTAAATGGTGCAGAGCTATGACGTAACAATGTCATGTCTATTGACGCTTCGATCGATCTGGTTCAGGTAACGTTACGGATTTCAAGCCGTGGGAAATTTATGTAATTGTTTGTAGCAATTTATGCTTGAACAGCGCATAATGGCATTAATAAATTAAGAAATACCCTCCCCTCCCCCGCCCCCCTTCCCACGCTCTGCGTCCTATACACAGTTTTGGTACCCACCATCATTGACAAAAAACAATTACGTGTATCAATAATTATAGCGTTATGTTCTTTTCTTTAACGGGGGCGTTCTACCAACTCCACATCGATTTCACAAACATCCCATTTTAGATTGAATCTCTCTCTCTCTCTCTCTCTCTCTCTCTCTCTCTCTCTCTCTCTCTCTCTCTCTCTCTCTCTCTCTCTCTCTGTCTCTTTCTCTCTCTCTCTCTCTCTCTCTCCCTCTGTCTCGCACAGTATACAGTATACTGTATTTCTCTTGGCCACAGTTTATTCTGAGTTGCTGCTAAACAATATTCAATATTAAACATATATCACATTCAATGGTCGATATCAAAATTTAAACCGTTATAGTAATAATAATAATAAAACAATTACAGAAGTTTGCACATAGAGTCTCTGACAACACTGTGAGAGCACATAGATCACCTGAAGTTGGCCTGCATTATAGGTCTTCTTTCAGCGGTGCGAATGGGGGTGGACAGCATTCCTCGCATAAAACCCACACTCCCATAACCCGCTCTTACGCGTTGTCTAAAGACGAATACATACATTTCGCAATCATGTAAACGACACTGACTTGCGGGGGTTGGGCGGCCTTTAACCTACTCAAACGTGAGATTGTATACTGCTCATTTTAACACATGTATTTTCCACAGAAAGCATTCCGCCTATGTTGGAATCTGATAAAAGAGTTGAGTTTTATGTTTTGAGTAATTACAGCGTGGTGAATTAACTACTGTGCATTTTCAAAAGGTCATTGTTGCCGGGAGAAATATTTGCCTTATGTGGGATTGTATTTGTTTTATTGTTTTTCATTTTTACAGAAATCAATATATAATATATTAAAAACAACTCTTCACACGGCAGTTTTGCACTATATTGGATTGTATATTACACGTAAACAATATTTTTTTTGGATCTCACATGGACAACAGGAGTGAATTTTCAAACCGTTCTGTGATACGCCAAAGGAACAAATTTGTGCTGGGGTGGGTCTTCTTTGACCCTGGCTTTAATTCTCACTGCTTTGTTACGTAATGCCACTCAAGGATTAGTCTCAGGCGAACAACTCATCAGGATAAAAATAAACATATCATTTAGAGATCTTAAAAATAGGTTTAAACATTGAAGTAAAATTTAATAGCACTGCAGTTTAAAGATGTGTGGGATAGTGTAGCTCTCGATATCGGAGTTTAAAAAAAAAAAAAAACCGGAACTGCATTTTGCTGCAAAATGCGACAAATGAGAAAACAATGAGTAATTTTTAGACACGGTCACCACCCACGCAAAACACTCCTTGAAAAGGAATGATCATCTTTCGGGGAAAAAGAGACAAAACCACACTTCAATTGTAAGTCTGGATAAATGTCATAAATGCCAATAAAAATTTAAATATATGGAGGTATGTCAGTGCGGATACTTCACGGATAGATATATATATATATTTTGGGGGATTTGGTGAACAGTAAAATAACATGGAAATTTTGTGTTTCTGAATCACACAAAAGGATAAATCGAGAAAGCAGCAGTAAGTGAAATATGCATTTTTTCCGGTGCTACCAGGAACTGCAGTCAATTTCTAAATCAATACACATTTCGCATTTTACTTTCAAAATAGCAATGCTTTGTCTTATTTGCTTTATACCACGTGAATGTTCATGTCCTTAGTGGAACCAATTTTGAGGATATTTTATAGAATTTAATTACAGCGGCTTCACTACACTTAAAAATGGTGTAATGTCACAATGGTATCGTTTACAGAATCCATAACTTCGCCATTTAATGGCTGTAAAAATCACACCGAGATACCTCTTTCAGATGATATCACAGCATTTACTTCATTTATTCTCACATGCTTTAATACGAAGAAAATCTCTGGCAGCTGATTGGTTGAAAACGTGAGTTTACCTTGGAGCTAAGATCTAATTTTAGCATCGTGTTTAATAAGAGACAATTGCTTTGAAATCTAAATTTTATCTTCTGTTTTGAAGACTTACTGAAAAATAATTATTATCGTCTTTGAACGTTCGTTGGATTGGGAATCTGGGGAGCAGAATTTATTGACAACTGCATGCAGCAACCGTGAATCTGCCACATCACGGAAATGGAAGACTGTAAGCGGAAGAGAAGAAAGCCGGTAGGTCCACACAAAAATTTCATTCCATTAATTTGCTCTTGTATTTAGCAGAATATTATTGTTTAGATTTATATCAAAGTCTTAATACGTAAGTAAAAAATGTAATCCTGCTTTTTGAAAGCCGTGCGTAACCCAATATCTTTCCTTATTTTTGGGTATTTTTTGCATTTGAACAACATACCTAGTTACAGACAGGACAAAAATGTCGCTAGATCGACCTCTCTTTACCCGTCTACATGTTTCTGGGATGCTTTGTTTTCGCTTTATGTAAAAAATAACCCCTTCATTTACCAGGGCAATTTTCGCTAACGATTATCCTTCATCATAGGAAAACGACTCCCCACTTTCTTAGTTTAGAAAATGACCAGTTGTTTATATCTACAGAACGACAGTTAACACGTGCCACAATTTTATTAAAATTATGTACTTGTTTCATTGTTTTTATGTTTATTTTACAAACATGTTGAAATGTATTCTAAATTCCGGCTGTTTTTTATTTCTACTTCCGTATTTAAAATAAAAACCACGTAAAAACCTCTGCTGACGTAATCCAAAAATGTTAGTACGCCAACACAAATTATGCTATAGCGGTTGACAACGTTCTCAGAATATTTAATGAATAAATAACATACTATAATAATCAAAACAATTTTCAATAGTCATTGGATAAAAGAGAATTTAGAGAATTTACATTCATAACATTTTTATTCAACAGTTTTTCTAAATCTCTCCATGTAACGATTTGCTTCTACCTGAAAATTTACATTTATGTTGGATTTGGGTGTATAATTCTCTTAGTTCGCTCATCTGCAAATCATATTTTCTGTACCTAATACAGAGGAAAACCAGACCGATCGAGGCGGTGATTTACTGTTCTAGCGTTATCAGATAATGAGCCTAGGTTTACGGAAGTGACTGCTGACATTAATGTTATCACTTTTGTTATGTTTGATATGGTCTTAGATATATTCAGAAGGTTAACATAGGTTAACATAAATGTCTGCAAGGTGTCACACCTTCTGTAGCAACTATTACACAATGGATTGGCAATACTTTCACTTTGTCCAAAATGATTTTTCAAATACTAAGGAAAATTTACTATTGAAAAGACATAAAATTTTGTGAGAATAAGTAGATCTTGTGGCTGATTAACTACTAACTAATTAACTAATTAAGCAAAGTTACTTCATATAATAAATTCTATAATATTAACTTACTCTAAACGCGTAGGTCTGTACTTTTTTTCTCAACCGAATGTAAAATACCTTAATTTGGTATCTAAATAGCTGCCACCACTATTTTAGCTTTGCTTAGATTAATTGTCATGTATCTATCCTCTATCTTCTGTAATAAATACTGAATATGCGTTGCTGATAAGCGATTAGAGTGTGAATGGGATATCTGATGCATTCTCAGCATCACCCGAATGCATACAATCTATTCATTAATATCATACGAATGACCATGTGACTGGCTTAAATGCGCACTAAATAAGACACCATGAGATTCATTTGGTAACGGTGTCCACAAATCGCCGTGCTAAAACTACAAAATGGCAAAATGCATTTATAATAAACCACACTATGTTTTCATTGCATTTTGGCCTAACTACTTTTATTTATTCTACAAGTGCAAGTGTGTGGGTTTTTCTCGTGACGTTAATTAATTTTTTGTGTCATTAAGGTCAATAAATTTTTAGGCAATTACAATGAATATCTCTTAGCAAGGTGTCCTACAGCAGGACTTGTTAACGCAGCATGTAAAGACATCCAATCTAACGTAGTGCCTTATATCTTATATTGTAAACAGAAATGCTTCCCCCATATCTTAAGACACTAAAACTTGCAGAACGCTGATATATGAGGATATGACAGGAACACAAAAATATGAAATAGATTAGAGACCACCCGTTAAAAATGACAAGAGTTCATTGCCAAGTTATGTCCAGTTAATTGGTAATTACGTGAAAGTGTCGAGACATTGATTGAGCACCTAATATTACTCTGGTGTCACGCCAAAAGTAACGAAGGTAAAAGCAGCACAGAAAAATTGTAGAAAATTAGTAAACAACAATTGTTTTAATAATTCTAATTAGGTACTTTATATTAATCTGATTTTATGAAGACTAGCATAAAAGTTTTCAATCTATTAAAAGGGGAAAATAATGTTATGAGTTAAAAAAAAATAAAGTTTTTTTGTGGTGGTTAGCAATTTGGCAACTTCGATTAGATGTCTTTCCAAAAGACTGTATCTTGTTTTGTTTTAAATAATACAGTAGAAAATTAAACCCTTATTTTACTCGCTCGAATAAATAAATAACCTTCCGTATAATAAAGTGACCGATATACTTATAACCCAGTGATAAAAAGTACTCCGAAGGATCGTTAGACTGTGTTGGCATAAACAAAAGCAAGACACCGAAAGTATTGTGATAAGACGTGTGGCAAAATATAACAAAATGGTAAAAAATAAGAGACCTAGCTATACGATTAACAAAGCATTCTTGAACCAGACCGCTTTCGCTATGAGTACCGAAAATTACACTTGAAGCCACAAAAATACGATACCTAAAACTTCACAAATCTGTAACACAATATTAAAAACAAATATAATGCTCACAATTTAATACTGGTATTGGTAATGATTGGTTGCTTTAAAAATTGACTAAATTGAGGACATGAAGTGTGGGATATTCAGAAGTGCACCAGTTTTTCGACGCCTGCGTTTAAAATATAGTCATGACAATTAAGTTCATGCATATCTATATGCGTATATCTGCGTTAACCGATGAAACAAAGGGAACTAAGACGCAGCGACAATCACTGTTCCTTATAATTGCCACTGTCTAGACCGTCATGTGATTATTATTTTCTTGACGTCTATATGTCACTCTTCCGACGTCTAAATAACGTTGTGATGTTGATGGGCAGAGACCCCCTTTATTTAGGCAACTACAGAAAAAAGCCACTGTGAAAATTTGACGGCCAATTCTGCTCCCCCAAACCCTAAGAAAAAAAAATAGATAAGAATCAGAGAAAATTGTCCTGCTGATCAAATGATCAGTTTTTTATTTCTTGGGTGGTCATACGATCGGTTTTGATTTGGTATGGACGCCATTTGTGCCATACCTTGATTTTTCTAGGAAGACTTTCATAGTCATTGCACATCCCAGGTTGCTGAAGCGTTAAAATGTCTACTGGGATGAATAAAATATAATAACGTCATAAACGACAATCTTCAAACAGGCGGACTATTCTCCGTATGTTGTATGTTTTCAGGAGACAAGATAAGTAGGAAAGAGCGAATATATGAAACAAAAATAAAGTACTAAAAGGATGAGCCGTTTCGCAGGGTTATAGGGCTAAAAGCCATACCGGGATTGTATAGATTCCATGGCAACGATCCGCTCTTTAGGGCAAAAGCAGTCCAAGGAACGTAACAGGGAAAGAACACTGTAGCGATCATGTGGCGGCAAATTTAGCCTCCAAGGCAAATGTCATCATATCTTTAACACAATTATACTTGGGCATTTGATCCCTAAGGCAACCTCTGTTTGTAATCTAGTGACATAGTTTTCCTGAGGAGATGCTTGAAAATGCTGAGGGAAAATTTAATGACTTTAACCATTCAAATATGTTCCAGGAACTAAACCAAAATTTGCAACATTTCAATTGTGTTATTGCGTTTAAAATTACGTTAAAAAGTACACAGCGGCATAATCAGTTAACATTAAACATTAAAGTTAATTCAAACCAATTAATGTTTATTAAATGAGGAACTGCGTTGAGGGCAATACCATAACGTTATCCATTACAAAGAGCAACCCGTTTATTATATTTTCAAACTTGAAGTTATGCACGTTAATCAGTTATTTATATGGAAAATATTACATGTTATTGTATTTACGACATACTATATCACAAAGACTAACATGCTCTAAATGTTATAAATATTCCTGAGTCATAGGAGTTACAACCGTTTCTCGCTCATCTCTGTAGTATCACATGCCTAACTAAAGATATTCCAGAGAACTTGCCCAAGTACATTATTTTCATTTGTATAAATACACATACGCACCAACAAATACACATTTGTCACAGTACGTAGCAACAAAAAGATAATCACTAAAAACTATAAGGCTTTAACAATTACAACACATCACTTACCAGTTATGGAACAGGGAGATTACCAATTATGGCAGTCCCACTCACATCTTTCAACACCAACATCTTTCAAGTCTAAGACGCATAACAATAAAATAAAATAAAACAAAGAAATGCAAGATTGTAATTACTCTTATCATTATCTTAAGCATTTACTGGCATAAAGAATTGAGTCGACAACATAAATTTGGATACCACAAGATGAAAAGTAAAGATACGTCATGGTTTTGCAGTACCAAGTTTTGTCAGCTACTAACCAAAACAGTAAAGTGATATTGTATTGAAACATACATTAATATTGTTCGGAAAATATTGTTACAGAAATGGTTGTGTGTTTAATTTGTCTTACATTTACATTTTGAGTATAGGTATTTCGTAACGACTGACCACACTACTTTCAAGAGTTTCGAGTCTGTGTCTGCAAAAGCTTGCTTTGCAGTTAATAATAATAACAATAATATAATAATAATAACAATAATAATATAATAATAATAAACCTTCTAACCTGTTAAAATTTACATAACGCAGAGCTTGCAATATACCAAACAAGAAAATATACGCATTTAGTTCAGTTCAATGAACTAAACTCATTTGTATGATATACATATGATTTTTTCGTCCATGGACGATGTAAAATTATTATGCATAAAATACGATAACTAAAGCATCTTTCTTCTCAAAATTTTCAGCAGCCCCAGAATAGAAATAACCCAGACGCATGTAAATTTTTGACTTACTAATAATTTCTAGCTTTATTGACAAGCTATGGGTTAACAATCTTCAAAGAAAAAAGGAAGCATAAGGATGGGCGTAAAATTTTAGTTCCAAATTGAAAGTGAAACTTTCCTAGTGTAATCAGTGTAACTAATAATTTAGTGATTAAAAAGATGCCCTGATGTCGCTTGCTAGTGTTTGAAATGATATATGTGAGTCTCATGGTTTGTGACCTAGAAACGAATATACGTGGACCTGGCATTCGTGGCAAATCGTGCTAAAGGAAATAGCTAAGCTTATCTTTTAAAACCACAGAAAGGCCTGAGATACACGTCAATATATATATATATATATATATATATATATATATATATATATATATATATATATATATATATATATATATATATATATATATATATATATATATATATATATATATATCTTGAATTTTAATGTTGATATAATATTTGTTTCTTATATTTTATGTTTTGTCGATTGATTTTATTTATCCAATTGCAAGAGATTACAAAATAGGACAGTTTTGACTGTTTTATTTTGTGATTTACATTCATAAGAAAGTTTTTAACAAATATATTTATTCCAGTTATTTTTAAGTTCAACGACTTTGAAAGCTAACACATTCGATTATTACTGTAGGTAATATGTCATATTGTAAAAACGAAACTTCAGTTTTCTATTCGTTCAGATAAATGAAGACCTGCAGAATCCAGTCATGTTGCAAGTGGAATTTAGGATATATATCTGAAACCAAAATATAGATTTTTTGTATGTATGAGTAACCGAGTGAGATGGTAGTGCTGTTTGCTAATTCTCGCTGCTAATGGTCACACTAAAGTTTGGAGTCTCATCCGTTTGTGAGCAGTGACTGAGCTTTCGATACAAGTACGTTTGTGGAACAGCAATGCCAGCAAAGGGAGCTGGTTGGCTAGTCATCCCTAAGGTTGTAGAAGAATGGAAATAAAACCCAGTACTACTGTAGACTCAAAGCTGACCATCTGAGTTTGAGCAGTCGTAGAAGTTAGTTGATTAGAAACAGTCATTAAATCGGCGTTTTAAAGAAGCAGGTTGTCTATTTTTGCTTTCTGGTGTCCTCGACTATTATTACTCCGTGATCAATCAGTCAAGCATTTATTCTGGGATGACTGGGACTCGGGTCGCAAAACTAAGAATGTGCCATTACGTGTTACAACTGTTATGACTATTTACAAACTTAAAAATCCAAAATAGGGGCATATAAGCGATGGCTAGCTCTCAGAATTACTACATAAGCAAGGTGATACCATATTTTATCCAAACTGAATGAAAACAGAAACTAATTGAACACCAAGTGATGAAACGTTTGTGGTAACTGTCGAAAATTGTGACTTTATAAAAAGAAATGCTGCAAAAAAAAATGTTACAAATCAGAATAATTGAATTTTGGTAATAAAATTGAGCTAGAGCATAAAATGATAAACCACACAAGCAATTGAACTGATCCGAAACCCCTCCCTCAGCCTTTAGTGCTGTGTAGCAAGAACCTGAAAGGCTGAGGAATGGTTTTTGGATCAGCCCATACGCGAGTGTGGTTTAATTTTCCTTTCATGATTTTTTGTACAAATATGTTCTCATATTTCTGTACTACTTGGTACACAATTTCAGTAGTACATAGTGTGACGTTTTCGATGCTGGAAGAACGGTAATATGATTGCACGTACGTACCGGGCGCATCTGCCCGATCCAGTAACCTGGGTTTGTTTAGTTCAGTAACAACATTTGTTCGTATCTTCCGTTTAGGCGGTGGGAATACATTGCGTTGTTGTTTTTACAAATCTATATATCTAATCGACTTATTGAATTTAAATATGTTTGAAGGACATGCTTACGGTTTTAGTAAATATTGTTCAGAACATAAACAGCGCTTAAGAAACAAGTCTCTTTCAAGCAGTGTTATATAACGGAAAGAAGTATTCAGGGTTGTTTTACGTACTCAGATAGCATTGCTTACTGTCCCTTGAAGTCATACAATACTAAAGTTAAAACTAACGATTTTTCATTTAATCCAAACTCAAGTCGAGTTTCATGGTTTTTGGAAACTTTGCTCATATACTGTACTTTCTGTTATGTAATTTTTTTTTAGTCAGTGTGATATTATTTTTCTACTAATTTGCAGTGCTTACTCATTTTGAGTCAATATGAAGCTAGTACCGGCTGGTTACGAAAGCGTTGACATTTTTATTACTCCGCAATAATACTTCATACTGTCTCAAAATAAATTCATATAAAAGGCACGGTATCCGGACATAACGGCGACGACCAAAACGGCGGTGGCCATAACGGAGAAGACCAAAACGGCGACGGCCAAAACGGTGACAAGTGCAACCCCGGACAAAACGGCGACGGAGTTTTTTTTTTAATTTTATACTTTAAAACGCTTATTAAAAAGAAACAAAAAGTAACAACGTTGCCAACACAGTCTATTTTCTAGGGTAAAACTGAAAATTATTTTTTCAGGTAAAATAATATTTCAGAGGTGGTCTCTGCTTTCCATTTTCAGAAAGTTTTAACATTTTTTTCTTATTTAAATTACCTTTATGTGATTAAATTGACATTTAATTGTCATTATGAATTCGGTGGCATTTGGGTCGGCTTAAATACTAAAAGAATAGGCACCACACAAATTAAGATGTATCGGGTTTGTATATTGTCAGCCGCTATTGTTTAGAAAAAGTACAAAAGTATAGATAAAAAAACTAAACCCCTGTCTGTTACGCACTTGCTACCATAATCCCTCACAACAATATCTAAGACTTCAACATGCTCAGTGTTGTAAGTAATGTGCCGCAAAAATACAGTGGATTCCCCACTGATTGACAGTGGTCCGATCTCAGGCATTTTGAGGGCTCGGGACGAAAAAAGTGGCCAGAAGTGGTCCGATCTGAGGTGACCCCAATTGGGATTTTCTGAACCATTAAAGTCTATGGAGCGCATTCGGGACCGAAAAAATGTGCCCAAATTCGGAGGTGGTCCCAAGAGGGAGGTTGTCCGATGCTGAGGTTCCACTGTACTTTTTTTTGTTTTAAATAAAAGATTGGTCATATTCTGCCGTAATATTTATGTATGTTACTAACAGTTTGGTTTCAAATAAATGCACTAGTAATATGGGCTCAGATAAAACACCAACACACTGAATCAATAATTATGCATTTGGTAGATATTAATTAACTCTTCCTCACAGTTCTACAAATTTTACGAGAGTGTTCGTAATGTGTCCCTCAATGTTCTGTGCCCAGATATGAACAATATCTTTTCTAATACGTAGTGAGTGAAGAATTTTAATTGAGGAGATGCCTCTGTTAGGCTGTGATGGTTCAGGCCAGAAATTTGCCTTGCGATTTTGGTAAAGGGATCCGACTATAAGATCCGTGCGCATGGAGTCTTCACTTGTGCTCACGTTAACATTATAGTCAGTAGTCACATTTTTTATTAAGGGCCAATGAAAGAATTCTTTTAAGAAATGACATAGAAGATCCCTCCCAGGTGACATTTTGGTTGGACGGATCCGCAAGCTCGGCGTCGTAATGGCTTTATTTGATCAATATTTTGAAATTCACTTTGTGCTTAACATCCTTTCTGTAACGATGCGTGACGTTTTTGTTGTTGCTTTTTGGCAGCTTTTGCAAATTAAACGCACACTATCTAATCAATATAAGACAAAATGTGCTGTTTCAAAACTCTTATATTAAATGATAGGCTCTAAATTTCAACAGTACATAGTATTTAAGGCCTCTCCCCTAGATTTCTTTTGTATAATGTATATTGGTCTAGCAGCTAGAGAATATTGTAAACTTGTTTAATATGTCTACTGAAGTAAATTAATTATAATAGAAGAAAATGAAAAAGCCGGTCATTTACCAAGACTTCGGTATCCAGACACCTCGCATTTGGACATCTCGCATCTGGACATCTCGCATCTGGACATTTCGCATCCAAATGAAAAAGTGGACATCTCGCATCCGTGATTTTGGTCTGCTTTTAGGGGGGAACTTTAACACTGTGTTTGGGAAACTTCATACAGAAAATAAATTACAGGGGTTTTGTGCTTGACGATATTAACAGGGGTTTCCAAAACGTAAGTTATTTGAGTAAATCAAATAAAAAAACTCAGTTCAGTTTATGGAGTGATTCAAGAGTTAGACTTACATTTGTACTCAGTGAATGCCATAGTGAGTAGTTCAACGTTCGGTGCAGCGCGAATCCACATATGCTAATCCCTCGAAAGAGGCACTTAAAAGCATGAAGGATATAATGAACGTGCGGCGGTGGGTGTAGGAAAAAATGGCAACGGAAAAAATGGCAACGGAAATAATGGCAACGGAAAATATGGCGAGTGGAAATAATGGCAATGGAAAATATGGCAAAGTGAAAAAAAGGAAAAAATGGCAAATTATGCAGGTTTCACTGAAGTTCAGTCGAAACAAAGAAATCGCCTACTGAATGCATATATATATATATATATGTAAATGGGGGGAGGGTCTGTTCCCGGGGGGGGTCTGTTCCTACCAAAAAAGGGGGGTCTGTTCCGGGGGGTCTGGTCCGGGGGGGTCTGTTCCTACATTCGTACAGCAAGCATTCTTCATGTGAAAAAAAGTAAACAAGAAGAAAACACTTATAGTGCTAAAGACCAGTCTAAGGTTTGATCCAGATATGGGAAGAATTATAGATGCGGGGGGAGTTCAATTGTCGCATCGCCTGAGAAATATTGCGGCTTCCGGTCATAAACACAGCCACATCGTTTTTTTTTGTTTTTTTTACAAAACACAGACATACTTAAAATTTCGCCACCTTAACGCAGATTGTCCAGTTAAAAATCCTTTTTCACCATTCTGTTCTGGGTAAAAAGTTGTCATTCCCACTGTAAGAAGCTCCCTCCCCCACACGCTTGGTATTTTTACATTTATACTTTCTGTTATTTGTATGTTATATTTGTTCGTTTTTTATATAGGGAAAATTCTGAAAATAAAGTTAGAAAGACTTACGATGTTCTTTCCTTTTCAGCCATTTCTCAAACCCAGTTTTTCTTCATTTTGTAAAAGGTTTAGTTGTCTTGCATTTTCATCGGAACTGGTTAACAGTGGAATCATAATATAATTACACTAACTTGCCCAAACATTAATCGAATTGCACTTCAGTTCTATTGCAACTGATAAAATAAAAATATAATACACCAGAACCCCGGGAATACGAATGGGCCAAAGTGGTCGTATTTCCCGGGAACAGGCCGAACCACCCCCCCCCCCCCGGCCGTAACTCCCCCGGCCCCCCCCCCCCCCCCCACTAAAACTCCCCGGCGGCCTAACCCCCCCCCACCCAAACCCAAACCAACCCACCCCCGTTCTCAAAGAAAATGTGTAATGATAATTTCTTCATTTATTTTCACTTTCTCCTAATCGCTTACACTTCATGACAAAGCTAACATTTCAACTCTCAAACTACAAAAGCTGAATTCTCGAACTCGATGAACTGGAGCTGATCTCTTTAGGACTTGTTAGTATTGAAGCTATTCGCTAAATTACGCATTCAAGAGAATCACAATGGATAGAGGTCACATCTATTGTAATTTGTGAACTCGACTGATGTCGCAACCGGCATATGAATGGCAATTCTTATCGTTAAGCAATCGTAGAAGTAATTGCAATTTTTAATGTGCACACACTCATCAATCGTAAGAGCAATTGCAATTTCAAAAACTGAGTGTTATCATGAATGGATGTATGAAGTTTCTTTTATAATGATGATCAATTCCTTCAGTGGTTCAGAAATTCCAATTTTAAACGCCGTGTGATCTCTTCTATGGGCATTTGAAGTGTAATTTACACTTCAATAGGCATTTGAATTGTAAGTAAGAACGTGGATGTATCGCAATTACAAAATATAAAATAGACCTGAGAACGGGGGTCGGGAGGTTTAGGCCGCCAGGGGGGTTTTAGTCGGGGGGGGGGGGGGGGTTGGCGGGGAGGGGGGTTAGGGCCGGGGGGGGGTTCGGTCGGTGGGGGGGGGGGGATGGGCCTAGACTCGTATTTCCGGAGTGGTTTTATTTACGGGGTTCCAAGCAAGGTGCCCTATATTAGGACATTATTGGATCACAATGAACTCACAGGAAATAATGGAGAATCAGGCGCGGTTGAGAGCCGGAGTTGAGCTTAAAGTTGACTTATTTAAGTAATTGATATATATAACGATCCATTCTAATTACTGCAAGGATCCAAAAACCAGAGATGTCGATGCAATTAGTGCTTTAATCGAGCTATTGCAATCATAGGTCTGATCAAAAGCCAGAGTTGAAACCCAAAGATGAGATTCAAAGCGGGAGTTACAAGCCCAATTCAAATTTAGTACAGTGGAACCTCAGTCCGGACAAACCTGGATACATCGGACATCTTACTAAACCGGACAGTTTTTTTCACTCCCGTTTAAATTTCCATAGACTTGTGTATTAACGAAACCTTGGAAAAGCGGACACCTCGGAATTTCGAATACTGGGCAACATTTCCAGTCCAAAATTGAGGTTCTGCTGTACAAAAATATACCGGGCTATCCTAATAAGGGGTGAATATTTATCTTAGGAACCCAGCATGTTTATCTATTATATAATACGCAGTCTGGCAAATTGCGAGATGTGCCTCTGTTTTACCATCACTATTGACAAAAAAGTATCAAGAAATCATGCTTAAGCCACCGAGTACCGCACTTGGAGGGGGGGGGGGGGCGAATCGGCATGTACTTTATCTCTTGATACTCCGGCTAATTCTTTTCCCGCTAGAATCCTTTTGCCACTGGATACTACACTTGGGGCGGCTGGGGACGATTCGGCATCTACTTAATCTCTTAATGCGCCAGTGTCACAATACCGCACAAATGTTGCCAGTCCCACCACTGTCCGGTTTTCCGAGGTTTCACTGTATTATCAATTCTTCGGTTTGTGTCAAGTATTTTTTTTCTTATGAAAATACGTGTTTTGTGCAATAAGGAGGCAAGTCGATTTATCCCCTTTTTGCACTAGAATTTTAGCTCAAATCAGGCCAAACTGCAATTGCAAAAAGGGTACAAGTCGACTTGCCTCCTTTTTGCAATTATAGTTTGGCCTGATTTGAGGTAAAATTTTAGTGATAAAAGAGGATAAATCGACTTGCACCCTTATTGCACAAAACACGTGTCTTCATAAGAAAAAAATACTTGCTCCCTTCTTGCACCAATTCGACGAATTGCACTTCATTAATTTCCAACAGATCTCCGTTACCAAAGGCGATTCATGTACAGAAAGTGCCATCAAACGTCTTTTTGTTTCCTTTTAATATGTACCTCATTCTATTTGATGTTTGCTTTGAGAATTGCCTAATCTCCGTAAAAGACATGCATATGTCTTGTTTGAGCACATCTCCAGTCAACCCCAATAAAGTAAACAATGGTCTCATTTGCGGGGTTAAAAGTATTGATAAAAAGTGGTCTTCGGTCGTATTTGCGAGGTGGTCTTATTTGCGGGGTTCCGTTATAGTAAAAATGAATGGGTGAAATTCAGTTCTGGTGAAAAGCGGTCGTACTCATGGGGTGGTCTTATTTGCAGGGTGGTCGTATCCCGGGGTTCTGGTGTATATAAAAAATACCAATTTCACCCTACCTCCACTTCCATCCACCCACCTTTAAAACACATAAAAAGCTTAACAAATGCTTAACCAATCGTGGTGGTCTAAAGCCGTGTTTGGATGTCACATGTATGCGAAACAAGTGAAAAAATTGAAAAACTGATTTTCGAAGTCGGAACATCAGTCTTTTTTTATATCAAAAATTCAGAAGCGAACATCTTTGAATAAAATAATGACTAGTCCTTTTCATGCAAAATCTTTCTTCTAATTTTTACTGCACATACATGAAGGTATTCTTGAGCTCAAAATACTGTGTTGATATTATTGAGATCATAACGTATGTAATGCTGTTTTCACATTTATTAGGGAATTATTGATATCAATTAATTTTTGAGCTCAATAAATATTTAGAGATATCAAGAAATATTTATTGATTAAAAATGATTTAATGATATCTAAAATTGATTTTTTAGATCAAAAATTCAATTCTTGATAGCAAAAAGAGATATTTGAGTGCAAAATATCAATTTTGAGCTCAATAATTCATTTTCTTTTTATTGATATCAAGAATTTATTTAAGATATCATTATTTCAGACTGATACTTTTTTTAATTTGTATTTTGAAATCTGCAAACGATTTTTTGATGTCAAAAAATGATTTTTGATATAAAAATATCAGTGTATTTTTTAAATAAATAATTCAGAAACACACATCTGTAAATAAATAATAACTGGTCCTTATATACAAAATCTTTCTTTAATTTTTTACTGTACAAAAAAGAAGCAATTCTTGAGATAAAAAATTGTGTTGTTATTATTGATCTCAATTTTCGTATCCAAAATTTAATTGACGATTCGTTATATTTTATGTAAATGTGTGTCTCCCTGAAGATTTTTTAAGTTTGTAAAATTGATTTTTTGATCTCAGAAATAAATTTTTGCGATCTAAAATTCAATCATTGATAGCAAAATATAAATTATTGAGAGCCACATTGATTTATTGATATCTTTAATTATATTTTGATATCATAAATAAGCATTAAATGTTAAAACGGCATTCCATAATAACGCATATTTTTCATCTCCAAAATTTAATTGACGATTCGTTGAATTTATATAAATGTGTGCCTCCCTTAAGATTTTTTAAGTTTGTGAAATTGCTTTTTTTTTGATCTCATAAATAAACTTTAGCCATCTAAAATTTAATTTTTGATAGCAGAATATAAATTCATGAGATCTACATTGATTTATTGATATCTTTAATTATATTTTGACATAAAAAACAAGCATTTAATGTTAAATTGGCATTCCATACACTTTTCTTACCCAGTTTTATTAAAACAATTTTTTAATGAAGTTTTGGTTGAGAACCAAAGAAAATCGCAATGTAATATAACGTTTTATTTAGTGTAGCTTAACATTAATATACGCTGCAGGGCTGACAAATTACAGAAAAATGCATCACAAAATGGTCCCTCATTTTGTGAAAAATAAACACTGAAATTAGCGTCCTCAGTTAAGGAACCTTATTTGTATACAAATTCTTAATTTTTTGGAATTATTTCCATAAGAAGAAACATATGTGTAATATTTTCTATGAATTGTTTCCGTATACTGCATATGAACGCAGTGTTAATTAGTTAGGGTGTGTGGGTGTGTTTTTTCGTTATAATCAGCGATGTTTTTTGTATTTGATCCAATAAAAGCAAAAATAATTCGTCTGGTTTTGACGTATCGCCAAATTTTATTGGTGTGACACATCGCTAAATTCCACTAGATTTTCTATATCGCCAAATTCGTAATGCAACACACTTTATCGAAGAAACTGTTGCCGTGTTAAGGTTTCAGGGGGGACACTCTCTGAGTCATGTATAAATGTACGGGAAAAAATGGGATTTATTACTCATCATCAGAGGGTGCCAAACTCCGGCTTCCTTCGGGTATATTAGATTTAACTGTTATTTACTTATTTGTAGACAGGCATAACTGGACCACTTTAGACTTCACATATCGCACTATGAAAAAATGCACAGGTACTTTTTTCGGTGAATTTTACCTCAAAGGGGCTCTATTATCCTGGTTAGGCCGCGATTTTCTGCGGAATTAAATAACATTCACACCTCATGTGTTCGACTGAAATCACCCCTTAGCTGGAAAACGTACCGTGCAATATGACGGCTGGACGCCAAATCGAACTGATATGATTCCAGGGGCTTTTCTATTTATATCTAAAATACGCATAAAGGCAGACACAATAAATAAAAGTTTGGCATAATCGGTCTCTTGGCTTTCTTTTCAGCCATTTTCAGCAAAATGTTATAGAAAATATAAGTGGAAACACTAAATTGAAATAACGCATTGTCCCTGAAAATTTCGTTCTTGCTTAAGATTTTGTGTGTGCTTACAGCAAAAGATCAATTAGAAATGTTTAATTTTAAAATAACATGGACTACAACTGGTCGTCATTTATAGAACCATAACACTGGTCTTTGATTCTAATTTTGGCCTTACTTAAGATGTACTCCTTTCCAGGTTGCACTGTAGAGCCAAGAACAAAAAATCTTTTGTTTCTCATCCCGGTTTTGCAAAAGCTGACCAATCAGGCCAGCAATTTTGATTTTTTTCTCAAAAAAGAAAACAAGATCGGCCCAGGAGCAAACTTTTTTTTAAACATGTTTTTAAGATTTCGATGGCCAGGCACTGGCCAAAATTTTTGTTTTGTTTTTTTTTTTTTTTTCTCACAAAGTATGGTTTAATGGTTTTTATAACGCGTTTATATGACTTATATTATTTTGAAGGATTTGAAGTGTTTCTTATGTGAAAATGTGAGTGCCAAAGAAGCGAGCGCAAATTTTTAGAATATTTTTTCTTTTAGAAGCAACTTTCAGTAGTTTTTTTTTTTTTTTTGGTTTTCGGGTAAATCTTTTTTACTTTACTCCGCTGGCTGTTGATTACTCAAAATTAGTTAATTTTTTAAATTGTTAGGTCACTTTTTTGTTTATTTGGGATTTAATGACCCGGCCGGGGATGAAAAATAAGTTTATTTCTATACGTGTATCAGATTTGAAGTCTGTTCGACTAATGGTCAAGGAGGTGCTGTCTGGAATTTTGAAGTAATAGAGATTGATCTCAATTTGACCTTGACCTTTGCGGGCGAGATCTTATCCTCTATACGGGTATCAGATATTCAATTTAGACGAGTCAGATATTCGCTGAGCTGTTGTCTGTAAGTCATTCAAATGAAAAAAAATATATATATATAAAAGGAAGAAACATTCAAATAAAAAAAGGAAGAAACATCGAAATCGTCACAAAGGTACCCCATTTATAGAGGTTCAGAGTAAGAGTTCACCGGAAGTGATATATTTAGAGGAACAAAGAGTTGCCCAATTTATGCAGGTGTGTCCGGAGTAACGTTTCATTATAGTATATCACAAAACTGTCGCCCAATAAACCGGTTAGGCTTAGTTGACCTTATAGTATACAGAGGCGAAAATCTATTTTATGGAACCGTGAAGCCTAAGTGCAAATAACAAAAAGCCATGACTTTGCTCTCCAAAAATTATCTATCCTCATTTTTAAATCAGTTTTGAAAGGAAAACCACTTTGATATTTATATACCAAGACCTTAAAATTCCATAGAATTGTGAGTTTTATTCTCATGCAAGTTATTAATGTATTTCCTCTTATGGAGTGTTGTGTTGCTTTCCAACGGGCACAATAAAAGCTGAAAAGGTGTTGAGAGAACGACCTAAAACGGTCTCAATTCCCGGAAGACGTTTGAGAATGGTGATAGGGTGGATCAGTGGTTCTAAAATGTTTGATAAAGGGGTAACTTTAAACGCTTGATAAAGGAGTAACATCATATCTACACAAAACTAAACCAATACTGCAAATGTTACAGAATTCACACAAAGCAGAATATGTAGTAGGGGTGTATTCAGAAATATGTCTATTCAAAAATATATATTCAGAAATTTGCACATTCGGAAATATATATATTCAGAAATATATATATATTCAGAAATACCTGGATTCAAAAGTTGCACAGACCTACAAAAATAGTCCAAATAAAATGTTATTATAGGATGTCCACAGGCAGAACAGTTAAAAGTAAACTAATTTGGCCCAGAATGTCCACGTTCATGATATTGCTTCAGGCTGGTCTAATTACATTTCTGTTTTGTATATTTTCTATTCCTTTGATCGATTAAATAACATGGTATATATATGTAAGATCTCAAAAGAGGAGCCCATTACAGCACTGTGGGCCTGTAAGATCTTTAATTGTGGTCAGCTTACCGGAAGTTAATTGCTACTGAACCCCCAGGGAGGCCACTCACGTACCCTTTGGTTACCAACCCCTAAACGCGGAGTGCTAATTTGGAAAAATGTCCCCTTTTTTAATCAAATGCGGAGTAAAATTCCGAAATAACCCCTCCCCTTTTTTGTAGGAAAGGCCGAGTACTAAATAATCGCCCCACCCTTTTTTTACGAAATTTTAAACTCGGACCGTGTCTGGCCTCAAAATCATCTCTCCTCCTTTTTCCGCGTTTTTTTTTTTTTTTTTTTTGGATACGCACGGTAATAATTAAGATACCAATTGCCCCCCCTACCCCCACCTAGGCCGAACCCCACACATTACGGCAGCAGTTGTAAATGCTCGTTAGAACAAGTAGCCCAATGCTATATAATAATGGAATTGTGATCTTAAAAGAGTCTAGATCTGCAGTTCAAAACAGAGCTAAAAATCATGGTAAATAGAATAGCATCCTGTTGCTTTTTTAGATGGAAGTTACGCATTTCATGTCTTCATTAAATCAAGAAATTACCACACTCCCCCGCCCCAGTGTGTGTCACCCTCCCCCGCCGCCGGGTGTGCTGTTCCTGGTATGATGCTAATATGATGGGCTGACACAAATAAATATTTTCTAAAAAGAGCTTAAGATAAACACCGGGCAAGTGGGTTTGATCTTCTTCGCCCCAGTGATGCATGTGGAATTGACGTCAAAGAAATACGCACAAAGCACTAATGAAGCAATTGAGTTTAAAAGTCATACCGCGTCATGTCAATGCAATTGCTCCGTTTATAGTCGGGCTGTATAAACAGTACATCTAAACTGATACATAGTTTAACTTCAACGACACGTGGGTTTCTATTTATCATTTGTTGGCGTGTTTTATCAATGGCATTCAGCAGGTACAGACCATATCGTAATTGTGACACTCGTTGCTGTTACGCCGGGGCACATACTGCTGTTACGCCGGGGCACATACTGCTGTTACGCCGGGGCACATACTGCTGTTACGCCGGGGCACATACTGCTGTTACGCCGGGGCACATACTGCTGTTACGCCGGGGCACATACTGCTGTTACGCCGGGGCACATACTGCTGTTACGCCGGGGCACATACTGCTGTTACGCCGGGGCACATACTGCTGTTACACCTGGGGCACATTCTGCTGTTGCGCGGTGGCACATACTGCTGTTACACTGGGGCACATACTGCTGTTACACCGGTGTAATGAAACGTTTTGACCCCCAAACAAATCGACCCCCCGGTCGATATGTTTTAAAACAAACAGACCCCCCGGTCGATTTGTTTTAGGAAAGCCCGCCATAACAAACAGACCTCCCCTATAATAAAATGACCCCCTCCAAAAAATCATGTTTAAATATAAAATGGAAGTAAAAAAGGTGCATATGGTTTTTAAATACTATTTTAAGTATTTTCTACCTCTTGATGTAGAAAACTATTATTCTGAGCCATTGAAATGCCATAATTGAGCTTGGACAGATTTTTTGGTGACTGTATGTTAGTGGTGTTGGAAGTGTTTTCGTGTTGAAAATGTAGATGTTAGTTGCTAAATAAATTGTTATTCATAGATATAGTTTTTATTTCAATTAAAGAAAGTAATAAGGTGGCCATATGTGGAAAGAAATAAATAAAGCAACAAAAATAAGAGGGTTAAACATTTCAGAGGGGGTCTGTTTATTTTAAAACAAATCGACCGGGGGGTCTGTTTGTTTTAAAACAAATCGACCGGGGGGTCGATTTCTTTTGGGGGTCAAAACGTTTCCTTACACCGGGGCACATACGGCATCCCAAGGAGTTAGGAGTATTCAATGAAACCGCCAACACTGCTTTGGGGGTTCCTCAACACTGAACTCCAGATATGTAGCAGGGAAGTTAACAAATTGCTACCTTAAATGCCGACTTATTTTTGTGGTTTAGGTGCTGTTTCTTTTTCATTTTCCCGCCAATTCTTCCGTTTTGATCTGTGGCCCCCTCCCCCTTTCTCCCCACCCACAAAGAATGCGTTTACTATCGTACACTTATAAACTACCAGAGTTAACCCGAGCACAACATGTTACCAAAACTGCATCGTGGGAGCCACTGAAAGACATGGTCGTTCAGAAAAAAACAATGCTATTTCTACCCAGTGCAAGCGTAGCCGACAAGTCACTCCGTTCACAAAATGCAATGCGCCAATGACGTAAATTCATTTATACACGTAGAAGGCAAAATCAATTTGTGAAAAGCTTTTTCTGCAATTTCAAGATGCTTTTTTTTTCAAATTTCTCATTAAATTTTTAATATTCTCAGAACTGTCTCTAAAGTAATACCGGGGCGGTGACGGATATCGCCGCATTGATCTGTGGAAAGAAGCAAAAAGATTGTAACTGGTCATGATTTCTTTTAATTTGCTAAATAAATAAATCACAAGCTTGCTCTTTTCTTTAAGTAACAATCCTCTCTTTATTTAAAGTGAAAGAGGGCGGCAATAGATTCCACCCCGTCAGCAGAACTGTAATTGCATGTGGTCATGTATTGCCCCATAATGTTTGACCGCTGTTGCACGGGCTAGGTTCATTCATGACGACTCTTATTCCCTCGATTGTTCATCTATGAAAATGTACAGGAAAAGGTTCGTTTTTTCGGTATTCGGAAAGGATCCCCCGGAAAGAATCCCCCCAATAAAAATGGCAAGGTAGGAAAAGATCCCCCCCAGAAAAGACTTCCCCCCGCCCTAAAACGATCAAATCCATCCGCCCACCCTCGCAAAGCTTGTAATGTATTTGATTGGTCACCTGCGTGTTGGTTTTAGTGATGGGACGGGGTGGCGGGGGAGAGGTAAAGGATAAACTGTTTTACCCTTGTCATAAGGTCTTTTGTTATTATTGTATCATACTTTTTCTCATTTAGATATGTTGTACTTTGATTTCTTATATTTACTCAGTGGCGGATACAACTTTCGGGTAGGAGGGGGGGGGGGACAACTTAGGAAACTCGGAGTTAAGCAGTTAAATTTTTTCTGCGAAAACACAAAGTTTAACCCTCTATTTTTTCGGAGGAGGGGGGGGGGTTGCAACCCCTGAACCCTCCTGGATCCGCCCCAGTTATTTCTTTGCAAGCCAGATCTTTCAGGGAACTTGAAATAAAAGTTTTGTACAATAGTGCATAACGGTCAAAATTCAAATTACCTATAATGTAAAAAATATCAATGCATCATAGATCAGACACTATCGTGGCACTTAATCCTGAAGCCACTCTTTGAAGGCAATTTTTACACGGTAATGGGTAATGGCCAAAACTCAAATTACCTCAAATTTAAAAAAAAACTCAAATTACCTGTGATGTTTTTCACATCAATGGGTCATGGAAAAGGCACCGGTTTCGCACTTTATTCGTGATATCACTCTCAATTGCAATTACAATCGATGTGTTATACGATATAAACCCATGGCTATCCCCCCCTCCAGCATATTTAGTCCCCCCCCCCTCGAACCTTTTTGCGTGTAAATATATTTGATACTATTTGTTCATTAGAATAAATGGACTCAATCAAACTGTATAAAACTATCTTGAAGTACTTTATTGACTAAATTCAACATAATTCAAACAAAACATAAAAAGGCATCCTTCATCAGAAAAAATGCTTTATTTTTCTCTTAAAATCATTTAAGCATTATAGAGAGCCCTGGAAGAAATCTGGAAAATATCTTGAAATCGCAAGAAAAGTTTTACAGAAATTGATTGTGTCTTTTCTGGTTTGTGTTAGAAGTCAAGTCTAATCCTGACCGTTTTATATTCGGAGCAACGACAGCGAAAAAAAAATGATGATAATAAAAGAAAAAAAAAACGTCGCAGAAAGCTTAAAAACGTTATTTGCCACGGTGTCGGATTACTTATGGAAACGTTTTGTGTTTGGTTGGGTGGGTCGTTAAGGTCACATACTTCACCGTGAATGCTGTCCCCACCCCTACCCTCCTCCACATATACCCTGACGAGCATGAACATGACAACATTTACCAAATTTTGATTAAAAAATCAACCACGTTTTTAAGGCAAATATACTTTGATATATATTTCTGAGGACAGACATAACTTGCGGTTGCATTTTATTCCACTGATTTATGCACTTGTTTTAGGACTATTAATATCCTGTTTAATGTATTTGTTCGAACCGTTGGATTGTAAAAAGAGAAATAGAATTCTGTTTGAAAAGAGAGACATTTTAGTTCATTTTCCTTCGTTAATTTTCGACCTGCAAATACTCTCTAAAAGTAGTCTAAAAGTCCTGACAAAGGAACAACGCCACCAGCATCGAAACTCGCATAAACTTGAAGAAGGGGATCATATTGAATCCACTGCAATTGATCCAGCGACAACTGGGCTCCTCACCTCGTAGCATTTCTTCTGTCACCAACAGTTAGCGAACTACACAGGCTGAGTAAAAAATAAAGTATAACGAGAATCTGTTTCTCAAAGGCGAAATATTAAATATTTCGCCAAAAAATATTAAGTTACTTTCTTATTTCAAGTAGAATTTTAAATACTTCTGGGTCCGATTTTGGTTTGTCTTTCATTTACAGACAAAACTATGTTGTTTTTTTTTTCAAATTCGAAACCTTTCTAAGAATCTTTTTTGTCAGTTGGAAACCCTTTTTGTTAGTTGGAAACCCTTTTTGTCAGTTGGAAACCCTTTTTGTCAGTTGGAAACCCTTCTTTAAGAAAACATAGCTTTGCTACTTACTCTATGAAGCAGCACCTCCTCACACCAACACCAAGAAAAGCGCGTAGCTGAAGCTGATAATTTGTATGAACATTCGGTGTATTTGAAATGACCAGGTAATATTTTGCATCCACGCCTCGCTCTTGTAAAACCAACACAAACAGTTCACTGTGTCCAGCGTACTTAATGTACGTCAAACAGAGTACACATTTGTAAAATCCACGGCGTGGCTGTTGGCAGATGCGAGAGCTTGTGCAAATGCTGCTGCAGCCCTTACGCGTTGCATTTCTTGATAGAAAAATCACTGTCGGTTGTGTGTTTTTCCTTTTTGTTTCGATCGAGAGAAATGTAAAGCCTTTTCACTGCGTGGAAGATAGATCAGCAATGAATTTTGCTGCCCCAGGGGGTTTGAGCAGTTCATTAGGATTGTTTTAAGATCCGAATTTCCAGTACATTATTTACTAAAATTTCTTAAATACAATCGATGCCGATTTATTTGCTAAATTAAAAAAAAAAAATGATTGGAACATTGTGAAGTCGATTATTTCGGAAACATCGCTGACTGCAGGTATGAGGAGGGGGTCTTTTCTGAAGCATATTCCCAGCCGGGCTCTTGCACACCAGTCTTTCTTGCCTCAATTTATTGTTGATTTTATTGCACTAAGTGAGAATTTGAAAATCTATTTCATTTCCCTTAACCAGTAAACATTCCTACGTTGCTTCAGCTTTGGATAGACGTCGCAGCCGACGAATCAAAGAAGGTTTTTTTTTTGGTAACTATGGAATTCGACTTTTAATTAACGTTGCAGTTAGGTTGCAAATAGAAGTTAAAACAACGTCTCTTTCCCAACGTCAGGACAGCGACGTTGCGTACACGCTGAACAATATTAGTCTGGAATAGCCATCTGCCGCCGTATTCACGAAAGTTAAAGTAGGTAGGAAACAAGAGTTCTGGCCCACTTGATGACGTCATACTGTCTGGAAGTGACGTCATCATGTCTGGACCGGAAGTGACGTCATCATGTCTGGAAGTGACGTCATCATGTCTGGACCGGAAGTGTTGTCTGGACCGGAAGTGACGTCATCATGTCTGGACCGGAAGTGACGTCATCATGTCTGGAAGTGACGTCATAGCGTCTGGACCGGAAGTGTTGTCTAGACCGGAAGTGCTGTCTGGAGTGGAAGTGACGTCATCATGTCTGGAGCGGAAGTGACGTCAGGATAAGTGTAAGGATAGGCGCGGCCCTCCATGACGTGATAATGACGTCATGATGACGTCATACTGTCTGGAGCGAAAGTCTGGAGCGAAAGTGGTTTGGCCGAGTCAATCATCATGAAGCCAACGCACTCCACCTGTCAATCAGTGTAACCATGGCAACAGAGCCTAAAAAGGACGACAACCCCCCCCCCTAGGACAGACTATGTACCGACCCCCCCCCCCTAGGACAGACTATGTACCGACCCCCCCCCCTAGGACATACTATGTACCGACCCCCCCCCCCCTAGGACAGACTATGTACCGACCCCCCCCCCCCTCGAAATTGTGATTTTTGCATATTTTTCCGTTTCAGACGATTCTGAACTTTTTTCATTTTTTCGACCCCCCCCCCCTCGAAATTGTGATCTTTGCATATTTATCCGTTTCAGACGATTCTGAACATTTTTCATTTTTTCGACCGACCCCCCCCCCCCCCTCGAAATTGTGATTTTTGCATATTTATCCGTTTCAGACGATTCTGAACTTTTTTCATTTTTTTGACCCCCCCCCCTCGAAATTGTGATTTTTGCATATTTTTCCGTTTCAGACGATTCTGAACATTTTTCATTTTTTCGACCCCCCCCCCCTCGAAATTGTGATTTTTGCATATTTTTCCGTTTCAGACGATTCTGAACTTTTTTCATTTTTTCGACCCCCCCCCCCCCCTCGAAATTGTGATCTTTGCATATTTATCCGTTTCAGACGATTCTGAACATTTTTCATTTTTTCGACCGACCCCCCCCCCCCCCTCGAAATTGTGATTTTTGCATATTTTTCCGTTTCAGACGATTCTGAACATTTTTCATTTTTTCGACCCCCCCCCCCTCGAAATTGTGATTTTTGCATATTTTTCCGTTTCAGACGATTCTGAACTTTTTTCATTTTTTCGACCCCCCCCCCTCGAAATTGTGATTTTTGCATATTTATCCGTTTCAGACGATTCTGAACATTTTTCATTTTTTCGACCGACCCCCCCCCCTAGGACAGACTATGTACCGACCCCCCCCCCCCCCCCTGGAGAACAAACTAAAAAAAAAAAATTGTGCTGAATCAGCATGATGAAATCGTTGATTCAGCATGATAAAATCGTATATAAGTGTAGTGTCTCGAGGCTTAGGCATCGTCAGACACACCAGCTATCAACATAGACATGGATGACTTTGAAACAGTTACTTTTGATGATACATTATTATCGTTGGAAGAGATAGATGCGTCATGGTACAATCGCTAACAAACGGTTTACCAACAACCTTTCTCGACGGTTTCAATGACATGACTCCGCGATTTTACAAACATCTCATGAAAACCTACATGTAACATCTGTATAAAAGGAGGTAAAACCATCTACAATGTCAACATTGCTTCTTCATCGATGTGTAGAGACCATGGATGACGTCTTCAAAGTGAATTATGCTGACTATGTGTTTTCAAAGCTTCCTGCTTTTGAATCGGATTGGATGCTGCAAGTGAAGAACTTACATCAGCATTGGGAAGCTGTTGGAAAGACCATTCCAAGAGATCGTTTCATCCGCTCGTTTCTACGTGAATGTGAAGATCTACATTTACCGTTAACTTATGACATTGATTTAGCATTTATCAACGTGAATACAATTTGGGCAGTTGAGCTCATGTTAGTTGTAGCTGCAAGAATCATTTTACATTATGATGATGATGTTCCATTGAAGACGAATGTATCAGAGCTTGTCCGATTCAACCATGGACGAGTTGAAGTGAATTCAAAACTTTGCAAGTTCTTTGCTGACTCAGCAGATAGTTGGGTATAAAAGGGAGTGAACTCAGCAGAGTGAAGTCATTTCTCAGCAGACAGTTGGAGGGAGTGGATCATCAGTACATTGTAGCAGCCATGGAGAACAAGACAAGCAACGCAACGCAGCGCAGCAGCAGCTTTAAAATTAGTGCTAACTTAACCATTACTGTGGAGCATGGAGAATATGGGCCATTTCTACGCATCACACGTGGAGAGAGATGGTGTGCTTATTCACCATCTTTGTGGAAGATTGTATGCCAAAGCTTGAAAAATTTACGCGACATTGGCTTCAAACTGTACTTAACGCAAACGAAGTGGCTTGAAGTCATTTCATACTTGGATATGCGCTATGTGAGTTTTGTGCGCACGTCACGGTTTGAAGGGAAAGAATACACACATCACATCAACATGAATGATGGTGAATGGGAGACACTGCTTCAGGAGATGGACAACATCAACTCAGCCCTATCACCATGTGAGGAATGTCATGACAAGAAAACCATCATCAAGCTGCAAAAGGATGGTCGGATGAAGGTGTCAAAGCTATCCAAGAAAAGGCTGGCTGAAGTTCAGTTGGAGAACATGAACGTACAAAATCAACTTGGACTTACCTGTGACTATTGCGGTGCTTGTGGATATGTGGAGGATTATCATTGCCACTGCCACAAGTATAATTGCAAGTTGTGTGAACCAAGCAACTTCTGCGACAAGTGTGGAGTACTTAAAGTCAGTGAAGCAAAGTAAAAGCCCACAAGACACTGAAACAAGATGGACGCATGTTTTAAAAATGCTTATATTGACTTGATGATTGCTAAACTTGCTTGCTGTGGCACTCCAGACTATCAACTTTATCATTTGGATGCTTTTTGGGATGTTGTACATCATAGTCTTGATGTGATTGAACTGCATTCAAGATTTCTTGGAGAATGTCATAAAACTGGAATAGAAGAAGATCCTGACTTTGACTTTGATGCTGCACTTTATTCTGCTCGCACTGATGTGGAAGTATATTTCACCGTGGTTGATCATTTGAGAGATTGTTGTAAAGAAGCAGAGGAAACCGAGCAGCTTTATCAGGTAAGTTATATAAAACCTTTTTTAATCATGTTTATGACAACATAGTGAATTGTTTCTCAAAGACATAACCATGTTTTTCTTACTAGCAAATTTAGTTTTATGTGAGTGGTTTCAACGTAAACAAAGAAAGAATATGATAGAAGAGGTAGCAAATATATTAAAAGATATTTTATTACAGGAAGAAACCGACATGTCAGAATAAAGAAGCAAAGTCAACATGGAGAATCTTGTACTATTCAGCGGTCATAAGGACGTTCTTTCAAATATGTTTCCAGCACGACTTGAAAAGTATGGACATGTGTTCAACTCAAGTGAAGCTTTGTATCAATATGAGAAAGCAGTGTTTCATCACCGTCCAGATATTGCTTCAGCCATTGTGTCATCCAGAAATGGATATGAAGCGAAACGTATTGCTAAAGGGATAAAACCATGTCCTTTATGGCATACAGTGAAGAGAAGCAAAATGCAAGATGTTTTACAAGTCAAACTGGATCAGTGTGTATTGTTTCGCAACAAGTTGAAAGAATGTAAAGACAAAACTTTAGTTGAAGCAACGTATGATCATTGGTGGGGAGCTGGTGTGAAACATGTGTCATCTGAATATCCTGGTCAGAATATTATGGGAAAGTTGTTAGAAATGTTGTGTGAGGGTTAGAGACTTTTTCATTTGCTTGCCAACCGTCATGGTGTGCAGACGTGTGGACATGTAAATTTGAAGTATGTTTAACTTGTGTTGCATTGATTCAAGACTGCACAATGGCGGACATGACACTGAGACAATATATTGTGCAAAAAGCTTATTGTGAAGAAATGTTATCCGCTGTAAAAAAGTTTGCCTATTTAGTCTGTCCTGCTTGTCAACATGAAGAGTGTCAAGAACATACTTGTCATTTTGCATCTGTTTATACATATTGGAATGAAGCTAAATATTACATGCATTTAGATAAAGTGTTAGAGAATGCAAATCAACGTTGTGAGAAATATGGTGTAGATGCTATTACATTGGATGAACTCAGTCATTGGTTAGTGTTCATTGAAGACCAATGGTCTCCAGTGATTCATACCATTGTATCTATACTTGATTTGTAAAAAACTTGTTAGTTAAGTTATAAATGCATGTTAGTTAAGTGATGTTGGTTGAGTTATAAAATAAAAGCTGTTCTGTTGAGAAGGTGGTTTTCATTCGGTGTGATCATGTCGACGTGGAAAGACTACTTGACCAATATTTACTTCAAACCTGGACAGCCTGGAGCATTTGCTGGTCCTTACAAACTGTATCACATCTTACGAAAACATAATCAACCAGTCACACAGTCACAAGTGAAGAAATGGTTGCAGGATCAAGATGCTTTCAGTTTACTCCAACCTGTCAAATACAGGTTCAAAAGACAACGTGTCATTACACGCGGTATTGATGACATGTGGGATATTGATTTGGCTGATATGGGAAACATAGCTCCCTATAATGATGACATACGCTTTTTACTCATTGTCATTGATGTGTTTTCCAAATATGTCTGGGTACAGCCAATACCTAATAAATCACATACCAGCGTCATACAAGCTTTCCAAAAGATTTTTCATGACACACGACGAAGACCGCGAACTCTAAGGTCTGATAAAGGAACAGAATTTAAAAACAGATGGGTAAAAGCATTTTTGAAGAAAGAAGGCATTCATGCTTATACCACAAAGAATGAAACCAAAGCTAACTTTGCTGAAAGAGTCATTCGTACTCTGAAGGGAATGATGTATCGGTATTTTCTACATAATCAAACTTACCGTTACTTAGACATTCTTCCAGACTTGGTGTACAATTACAACCATAGACCTCATGGTTCTCTTCCTAATAAATATGCTCCAGCCGAGATTCGTAAAGACAACGAATCAAAAGTGTGGAAGTATATGTATGTTGACAAACTGAAATTGAAACCGAAGAAGAAGAAGAAGTACAAATTTAACATTGGTGATCATGTTCGCATTTCTCACATTAAATATGTGTTTCAACGGGATTATCACATCAAATGGACGCAAGAAGTCTTCATTGTCACACATCGTTGTAAGAAGCAAGGAATACATTTATATCGTGTGAAAGACTTTTTAGACGAAGATATTGATGGTCATTTCTATGAAGAAGAACTGCAGAAAGTGACCAAAGATATTGAATCTATTTATAGAATTGAAAAAGTCTTGAAAACACGTAAAAGACGAGGAGGAGGTGTGAAAGAATTATTTGTCAAGTGGTTAGGTTGGCCAAACAAGTTTAACAGTTGGGTGAAAGAAACAGACATTCAACAATGAAGCATCCATTTACATGTTTGGTCTCTGGACCTACAGGCAGTGGCAAAACGTCTCTGGTGAAGGAAATTCTAGAACAAAAGTTGATTCAACCCTCTCCAAAAAGCATTTTATGGCTCTATGCAGCAGATCAGCCTTTGTACAAGGGAATGAAAGGCGTGGAATTTTACCAAGGCATTCCAGATGACATTGAAGAGCGTTTTAACCCGAAGAAACCAAACTTACTTATCATTGATGACTTAATGACGAAATGCCATAGTGATGAGCGTATGACACGTCTCTTTAGTGTTGGCAGCAGTCATCAAAATCTAAGCATTATTTTTATTGTGCATAATTTATTCCATCATGGGAAAGAGATGCGAAATATTAGTTTGAATACACATTATATCATTCTGTTTAAAAATCCGAGAGACAGTCAACAAATTAGTACATTGGCGCGGCAAATGTATCCTAGAAGATCTCAATTTCTCATAGAAGCCTATCAAGATGCTACTAGCAAACCTCATGGTTATTTATTCATTGATTTAAAACCAAAGACAAATGATCAACTACGTATTCGTACAGGCATTTTACCAAAAGATACACATTATGTATATATTGATAAAGCAGTGTATGAACAAGAACCAAGTCATTTGACCATTCGCAGTCAAGATGTCTAAACGTATTCGAGCGAACCAGCCGTTTCTTCATTTGCTTGCACGCAGTGGGCCTAAACGACGTAAATCCTTGCTACAGCAAGCTACAAAGGAGGAATTAACAAGCTTGTTTGAAATTTGTTTGAATATATTGCAAGGACATTTACCCTTAAGCTCAAAACGGTTTAAGGAATTTAAACGTGAACGTCATACGCTACGTACTCTAGCAGATAAGAAGATATCCCTTCGACGAAAAAAGAAGTTGATTAATCAGAAAGGAGGATTCATTGGAGTTATTGCTAGATTGGCATTGCCCTTGTTAGCCAAACTACTGCTAAAATGAAACATACGATGAAAATGGTCCTCATTCCTGAATATGAATACAAACTGTTATTAGAAAAGAAGGGTAAAGATGGTGAAATCAAAACGAAAGTGAATAAACTTTTACGTGGGAAACGAACACGTGAAAAGGTTATTGAAATGTCTCAACTTCTTGGTCGTCATTTACGAACAAGTCAGTCTAGACAGCAAAAGCCCTCATCATCATCATCACCACCTGAAAAGCCAGAAAAGCTAGTGTTAAGTCATTTTCAACCTATCTATCATGGAAAAATAACACAACTTTTAGCCGAACTGAAGAAATATGGTACAACATGGTCAGAGAAGAATGAACTTGTGTTGAAAACGGGCGATATTATAGCAAATTCCAACATGGTTGATTTGATGAAAGAAGCATTGGTGGCGACAAGAAGAAAAGAACGAGTCAAACCACCACATGGTTGGCATCCGTTTATCCAGGAAATTGTTGATGCGAATATTCCAAAAACAATGTTTAGTAAAAAGACCACTCGTGACGACATTACAACAGAAATGAAACAACGTCAACAAAGACAGTTTCCTGAAGGATGGGAAAATTTTTAACATGGCTGAAAGAGCTATGTTGTTGTTGCCAAGAAGATAAACCAACTATTCCTGTGAAGATCAGATGTACAAGCGCGTGTTGTGAAGGAGAAATAAAAGACCATGTGAATGAGGATGAGATTTGGCATACTTGGTCGAATGGCGCGCGCTATCGTGAAGTATATAGACAACGTCAACGCACCTATACCATTTAGTTCCCATCCATCATGGAGTCGACAAGCTTTTACATTACTTTGCCTAGCAATGCGAGTATGACCTATTATCCCAACAACAAGGCTTCGAATTATCAAATTCGTATGCCTCGAACCATCTATCTGAATGGAAAATATGAAGTGGCTTTAGCTGAAATTCAATATCCACATACATGGACAACGATGAGACAGGGCATGAACTATTCTATTGGGTATCGACAAATAGATACATTTGGCATTTGGCATGTTAATATTCCTTATGGGTACTATAGAACCATACAAGAACTATGTGAGGCAGTCAATGAAGAAGCGGCTAACCCCGATGACCCGAAACAACCTATTCGGCTAAAGTATGATAAGATTAGACGACGTGTGTTTCTATTTCTCGATGATGGTCTTGAAGTGTCCTTTTCCACTGGATTGGCTGAGATTTTAGGATTTATCCCAGAGCAATGGTATACTGAAGCGTGTGCAGCTGAACATAAAGCGGATGTGAAACAGGGATTTTATACACTGTATGTGTATTGTAGCATTTGTGAACCACAAGTTGTTGGGGATTATTATGTGCCGTTACTACGTTCTGTTGGGATACAAGGCCATGATGGTGACATTATCATGAAAACGTACGGCGAACCGCATTATGTTCCTGTAAACACGTCCAAATTTGACGTGATAGAAATGAATATTAAGGACGACACAGGCCATACTGTTCCATTTCAAACTGGAAAGGTGATCTGTAAACTTCATTTTCGACCAAAAGCATTATGAAAGCCTACACACACGATCCGTCTGCATATCGCAACCATTTTCTTCGTCAAGTGGGCGGGGAATTACCAGGATTCAAAGGAGCGCGAATCCAGTATGGTGATGGTATTGGTTCCATACTGGGATCATTGGCTCGCAAAGCTATTCCACTACTTAAGGCTGGGGCTAAGATCGTTGCGCCACATCTTAAGAAGGCTGCAAAGAATGTCGCGAAAGATGTGACGGGCCGAGTAGCAGAACGTGTGTTTGGTGAACAAAAGCGTATGCAACCAACGAAACGTGCCAGAAGACGAAAAACAGCCAGACGGATAACATCAAAATATCGCAAAGATATCTTTTGAAATCATGTCTCTCATTCATAATCATTCGTGTGAATGTAGTCTTTCTCCATTGGAATGGTTTCACGTACCACCGACGCAAACTGCTGTAGAGAAAAGTTATAATGTTGACTATCAACCACTTACAAGCATTAGAGAAGGCGCTCCAATAGAATTCTACATTCCTGCGAGTACAGAAGAATATCTGGATTTAAAGAACAGCAAACTTCATATTGTATGTCGCATTCTAAAGGCTGATGGAACAGCGTGTGGCGCAGATGATAATGTCTCTTGCATCAATGATGTGTTTAATGGGTTATGGTCTAATATTGAATTGTTTCTGAATGATCGTTTGGTTTCGCATAGCAACAATACTCATGGTTATACCAGCATTATCTCTCATCTCATCCATGATTCGGAAGAAAGTCTGCATTCTGAGCGCTCTATGCGTCTCATGTACAAGGATACTGCTGGGTCAATGAATAGTCATGAGGTGAAAAGACCTAATCATGAACAATATGTATCCGGGTTTCATGTCAATGCCGACGGCGGTGACTTGGCTGAGCAAGGCAATAATGGCTTACATCATCGTTATTTGCATACTCGTCTTAGCCGTGATGTTATGCTCGCAGGTGGTTTAAGGATAGATTTGTTTGAGCAGGATCGTTATCTTCCGAATGGCATCAGTTTGAAATTGCGTTTCCATAGACAAAAAGATGACTATGTATTGATGGCTGTAAATAATACCTATAAGGTAGAAGTGAAAGAGGCATTTTTAACCATTCGCAAAGTGAGGGTGAGTCCAGGTATTCAGTTAGGACATGCAGATGCATTGATGAAAAGTCCTGCCAAGATCATCATCACTAGAAAAGGAGCGCCGGATTATGATGGTGATGATCATTTCCCCCTGATCAAGCATGGGAATTTGCGGCTAGAAATGAACTTTGCTAGGGCTTTGCAACCTACAATCAATGTCATTGTCTATGCTGAATTTGACAACATTATTGAGATCAGTGCCAATCGCAGCATCCAATTCGACTACCAGTCATGAACACGAAGCAGATTGATGCCATATTGAGTCATGATGTCATGACCAAAGACTTGTTTCAAGGCGTGTTTGCCATGGACCAGTTACCGTCTTTACAACGCGGCGCCTATGTGATCAACACAGACGATCAAGATGAACCAGGAGAACATTGGGTGGCAGTGTATTATGATAAAGACCCTGCAGAATATTTTGACTCTTATGGACTGTTCCCTCTCGATGATCGTTTAGATATGTTTTTAAGAAATGACTATATGTATAATTCTATCTCATTACAAACGCCAATATCATCGTCATGTGGTTTTTATTGTGTCTATTATATATTGCATAGAGCTCGAGGTCAGAGTATGTTTGATATTGTGAATATATTAAAAAGAAAGGATGGTGATTTTATTGTAAAGGATTTTGTATATAGACATTATAAACCATTGTTTTATTAATGTTGTTGTTGTTATATTAGTTAAGTTGTTGTTGTTATATTAGTTAAGTTGTTGTTGTTGTTATATTAGTTAAGTTGTTGTTGTTATATTAGTTAAGTTGTTGTTGTTGTTGTTATATTAGTTAAGTTGTTGTTGTTGTTGTTATATTAGTTAAGTTGTTGTTGTTAAATAAAACAAACCAAGTTTTCAAACAACTGTCTTGTTTATTGTGTTGTACATACGTTTATTTACAAATTCTTAACTACAAACACTATTTACAAAGTTTACAAACACTATTTACAAAGTTTACAAACACTATTTACAAAGTTTACAAACACTATTTACAAACTCTTAACTACAAACGCTATTTACACTATTTACAAATTCTTAACTACAAATTCTATGTACACTATTTACAAACTTTTATTTACACTATTTACACTATTTACAAAATTCTTAACTACAAACTCTTAACTACAAAGTCTATTTACACTATTTACAAACACATTCATTTTTCAATACATTCATCAATGAATACCATTCATTAGAATCTAAATTGATATAGGTATCATAGACATTACATCCATGTTTGTAAATGCTATGAAAGCTCACATAACACACATCACCAAACTTTATCACTTTCACAGTTACATGTTCAGACAGTTTCAGTTCATATCCTTCTTCTAAGTCAATGTCCATCACACGCATAGGTTGTGTCAGCTCAATGGATTTGGTGCCTCGTGTAAGCCATATTTCTGTTTCTTTGAATTCAAGCGTTAGGTTCTTTCCAATCCAATGCTTGTAACAGAGCGTACCATTCCACTGTGTTGAGGGTGATGTAATCATAGTTTTCTGTAAGCTCGTCATATTGGCGAAATTGTATAAACACGTCTAAGCAGTTCTCAGTCACACGCACTTCTAATTCATTTGAGACTGCTAGGAGAAAGCCAGGTATCCTGAACTTCTCTAGATGGTCTTTCAACACGGATTGGTCATCAAGTGATAGGACGAGATACTGTCCAAAATGTCTTAGCACAATGTCATCATATTCGTTTCTCAGATATGAGAACCCATGCGTAATTGGTTTATATTCCGTTAAAAAGTCTTCCATCTCGTCCAGCAGTCAGATGAACTATGAGCTGTCTCCTTGTCTGCAAAGACGTTTTTTTTTTATGCTCGCAAGATGGCGAAGAGTGGATGTTGTATCACTTCTAGGAATCGTAAGACTGCGCGCCAGTTCTTGATATCAAAGATGATCAAATCTGTATATGGTGTATCTGGCACAACTCCCTTATAATCCTCTGGATAATCCTGTAAAAGATTTCTACAGATTTCTACACGTATGTTAGAATCATATTCAGCCACCGTCACTTCCACTTTATTTTCAAGTCTACGTTTAAACCCATGTTCAAGTGGTATGTTTTTAAAGTCTTTCCACACTTCAGGTTTAAACCGATGATAACTTGTCTTAGAACCTAGTATCACTTCATTCCTCTCATTGACAGTAAGGTAAGCACCACGGTTCAGCATGAGTGCATTCATGTTTTTACCTTGTTATGAGCCGTCTTCTTGTCTGCGAAGCCTTTTATCCACTTCTTTCACCTGCTTCTTCAGCATTTTCCATTCAGGTATTGTCAGCAAGATACCCTTTTTCGTAGGACGGTTTTTTCCAGTCCCCTCATCTCTCAGGTATTTGCGAATGTTTACCACTCCTTCATTGCTTTGTTTCATAATCTTGATATACTTCCCATTGCCTAGAGAAAGCATTCCATCCCACGACTGTGGTGTTGGTACCGTCGTCTCCACTTTTAATTTCTTGATGGTATTGTCAGGATGTTTCACAGTCATGTCTTTGACTGTATCAGCAAGAGTATCCATATCCGTTGGTGCAGATCTTTTCCGATTCATGTTGACGCTTCAGTGTTCACACCTCAACTAACTCTAAAGTTGAAGTGTCTCCCCCTTATATACTGTAATGCCCATGCGCCAAAGTGGAATAGCCATCACTCATCACATATCGCTTGTCATCAAAGGGAGAGAGAGCCACTTTCCTCAACTTCTCCGAGAAGATCTGGTGGTCATGACTTCGAATGATGTGCCCTGTGGTTATCGTTTGCGTTTGGTTGACCAAACTGTCTTTATACTGCTGATGTTTCATACGTCTTTGACACGCGCGAGTGATGCCTTTGGCCGTACGTTTTTCTTTCCCACCATACATCATACTATACATTTTCGGCCGAAGTCCAACAAACTCTTCAATGGGAATGCCCGCCGTCTCATCTTTCATTTTCCCAAGCACTTTCTTGTTCACGTTGGAATGCAGGAAATGATCTGGGGGATAGTCACTTGTGTCGAACAAGTCAGCATCTTCCTGCATGTCTTTGTATATATCGTCCGTTTCTATGTCATAACATAGACTGTCGGTGTCGCTGAACAACAGCTTGGCGTTGGGATACTTGGTCATGATGTAGTTGTAATGAAAGTGGAACATGAGCACCTTGCTGAGGTCGAGAATGGTGAAGCCGACTTGAATGGGTTTATCCAGAAGCAGATCCACTTTGCGCAAATGTACCGCGGTCAAATCTTCGTTGAAAATTCTAAATTTGTGGAAGGAAGGTTTGGCCACAAGTTTCTTGAACCGCTTTTCCTGGTGAACAAGTTCCACATTCATGCGCTTTCTTACATTTTCCATGGTTTTGCCAAACACAGAGTTGTTCATCAATTTGAAAAAGTCTTTCTCAAACGGGTTCTTGGCCAACTTTCTCTTTTCTGTGTTCAAGGAGATGTATTTTGCCAGCCATTTGCTCTGTGCAAACATGATGGCACGATGCACCTTCGTGACTTTCAATCCCAGTGAGACATATTGCTGTAAATTTCTATAATGAAGTACATATTTCTTCTTGTCGCATAAGTTGGGAATGAGCTTTTCACTAGGTTTGCCTTTCATGTTTAGATCTTTCCGTAGCTTCTGACTATGTTTTGACAATTCTCCCACTTTCACACATTTCCGTTCTGGAGCCACTGGATAGTGATTATGACGATCATGGATTGAATATGGGTATTCCAAATCCACTTCTAAAATGTACCCAATCTCGTCATCTTCATCCACATCCATAAAGTCAATGGATTCTGGCTCGCTCACCCACATAAATCCACTTTCCGGCATGCTTTGCGACATAGCCCAGCCATATAAGTTGTTTGCATCCAGGTACGTCAAGTAGTTGGTTGGTTTCGTGGGATTGTAATCTGCTACGTAGGGGTTATTTGCTTTCGCATACTTGTGTGTGATGACAGATATTCCTCCACGTAGACCTTGTTCAACCATTTGGTACATGTCAATGTCGTTGATCAATTCCAATTTCACCTTGTCGCTTTCAACATGGCATCCCACGACAGTCCTGGCGCTGTATAGTAGTGAGCAGGATCTAATTCATATGTGTTGAGACATACGTGACGAAAGTTTTCAAACACGTCAGCCAGCAGCAACACATCTGATTTCAGGTACAAGTCATGGTATTCGCCAAATGTAGTACAGTGGAATGTCTCCCACACCTTCTGCGCATGCGCATAATCCTCATCGTTAATGTCTTCTTCACTGAGCAGACTGTAAAATTTGTCCTTGGACGGCAGTTGTGTTTCAGCAAACTTGGATGGCTCATCCACGTAATCATAAGGGTACACTCCCTTTCTCAACAGTAAATCTTGTTGGTCGCTATCGTGAATGTGTGACGTCATGTGATAAAAGTTGTCTTTCCCTTCTGCTGCCAGGTTGGATACCAGCTTCTGTAGAGAAGTACTCATGAACTGAAAGCTGTCTGTAAATTTCAGATTGCTCATGGTGAATGCAATATATTTCTCAACGGTGTTGGGAATGACTGTAATTGTCTCATTTTTGAACTTTCCAATTTCTTCCATGATCAAATGGCTGTCATAGCCTCGTAAATTGTGGAAAAAGACAGGAATGATGAAAGAATCTTTAACATCCTGCTGATCCTTTCGAAATCGGAATTGTAAATTGCATTGACTATGTGCAGCTCCGCGGTATTTGCCATTGATATGGTCATGATCTCTCACATGATCTGCTCCTAGAGGCTCATGACAAATGTAGCAATCTGTGGCGTTCTTATAATGCTCTTCATCTTCATGAGTCATAACCATTTTCTTTGGCTGTAGCAAGCCATGCACAATACGATCACGCTCATTCACCATATGGTCTAAAAAGACTTTCACAGCATTATCTCCTCGATATACGACTGGAGCACGTGTATCATACTGGCTGACAACCACATAGGCAAAGCTGTTTGGACGATGATGTTGATACTTGTCTCCTTCATGCTTTTTCGTGAAACATTCAAAGTCTGCATAAATGACAAACGGCGCTCGCTGTTGTTTGGCTACATTCTTGAACTTGATGAAGGGTTCCTTGGGGAATGATAAACGTTGTGCGCCATGCTTGCCACACACTTCACGATGCTTGTCTAAAAGATCTTGTCGCATAAACCCGTGAAGACAGTTGAAACAATAAAAAGTTGCACCATTATACTTTGATCGATAAGCCATCAGTCTGCTGAAATTCTTGATGAGGCAATAATGTCTTGTCTTGTCATTGCTAATCAAAAGCAAGTTGATTTCTCTCGCACTGGTGTTTCGGCTGAGTTGTATGGGAACAACGACATCATGTTCATATCCAAACACGTTAATGGACACATCATTCTCCTTTTCAAACTTTGGAATGTCTGTAATCGGTGTTGGAAATGTCATGCCTTCCACCTTCAATTCGTTCTCAAATGCTTTGTATCGATGCACACGCCGTGGGTTGTTTGTTGAAGGGTGAAGGTGAGCCAGTACAGACCATAAGAAGCACTTGTTGTCTTTATTCTGAATGTTTAACACCGCCTTTGTATTCTTTACTTTCTTCGGTAGTAGGATAAAACTGCTCGCTTCCAATGGTGCTGACGTCGCTGTATGCACTTCAATGAATAATATGTTATCCAACACCCAGCCAGAGCCTTGTCGCTCATGTTCATCAAACCTGGTAAACAATTCTTTATAGGCTTCTGGCAAGTCCTTCTCAATATCTGTTGGATTGTATGCTGCATACGTTGGACTACTGATGAAGGCATTATCCACTTGTTCTACCATCACGCCTTCAACATTTGGTGTCATTTTCTTGAAGCGTGCATGCACGACAATGTACCATTTCATACCACGGTTTAACGTTTCTAGCAAATGTCTCTTGATTCGGTTCTCTTGTTGTCGCATTTCAAGTAGCAAATCTGATCCATCTTCAGGCTCAAACCGTCTTTCCTGCGCGTTTTCACCAAGACTCACTCTTCTGCCTCTGCCTATTTGTCCTGTCTCTTTCTTTCTTTGTTCTTCATGAGACACATTTTCCATCTCAGCACATGCATGTGTCTCAAATGCATCCAAAGATGAAAATATCTTGGCGCATTTACAGCAGAGGACTGGATCAGGTCTGTCAACACCATCTTGTACGGTTTTTCGTCTCTTGGCTTCAATCTGCTCAACAAGCTCTTCATGAGCACGTTTCATCCTAGCTGGTTTGCATGTGTGTGTCACGAACAATTCCAGAGATGGAAATGTCACATCACAATCATGACAGTAGACTGGTGCCATCGTTGTTGCTTCTTCAACTGCTGGAACTGAAATGAAGTAAAATATACGTTTCACTCTTCCTTTTATACCACTTCAATGGTGTGTTGACTCAGCAGAATGTACCACTAGTTGACTAGTTGACATGTTTCACTCATGCTTTTATGCTACTTCCATGTTATCAAAATATGGTGTGTAACTTGTTCAAACTTGTTTCCAAAATGTTAAAATTGCTGACTCAGCAGAATTTTACTTGTGTATATGAATGTCTTACTTACAGTTGTGAAGTTGTACAGCTGTTATACAGCAGAGACATCTAGCGGTGAAGTTAACTGACGGTGAAGTTAAATGGTCTGCCAAATGGTATTCATCCGCCAACTAGACCTGAAATGTGATAAAATGTATTCTCTCTCTCTCACACACACACACACACACAGACATGTTTTGCTTCATTTCATAATATAGGATGGCCCTTAAAAGGGCCCGAAATATTTTAGTATATATCAGCAGCAGTTATGGGGTTGTCCCTCATATTCCAACCACACTTGACACTTGCAGTATCGTTGAGTCAGTGTTACTATGCGGTTGTTCCACATAAATGTAATTACTACGTCAGGCTTCACTGCAGTGATCTGAGTTGGAAATTGTAGCACCTCCTCCAAAGCATATGTAATATCAGCTGCTTCAGCTTCATCACGCATATTTACCCAGATGCAAACAGATTCATTCGCTTGAAACGCTGTTAAGTCATCAATGATGATAGCTGGTGTGTTATCCATGATGTGTCTGACGATGTCTGACAATGTCTCTAAGCCTTGAGACACCACACTTATATAGGATTTTATCATGCTGAATCAACGATTTCATCAAGCTGATTCAGCAAAAGTTTTTGTTGCTCTCCTGTGGGGGGGGGGGGGGTCGGTCGGTACATAGTCTGTCCTAGGGGGGGGGTCGGTCGGTACATAGTCTGTCCTAGGGGGGGGGGGTCGGTCGGTACATAGTCTGTCCTGGGGGGGGGTCGGTCGGTACATAGTCTGTCCTAGGGGGGGGGGGTCATCACTTTTTTACGGTCTGTTGCCATGGTTACACTGATTGACAGGTGGACTTCGTTGGCTTCATGATGATTGACTCGGCCAACACTATCAAGCTACTTTCGCTCCAGACTTTCGCTCCAGACAGTATGACGTCATCATGACGTCATTATCACGTCATGGAGGGCCGCGCCTATCCTAACGCTTATCATAACTTCCGCTCCAGATAGCACTTCCGGTCTAGACAGCACTTCCGGTCCAGACGCTATGACGTCACTTCCAGACATGATGACGTCACTTCCGGTCCAGACAACACTTCCGCTCCAGACAACACTTCCGCTCCAGACACCACTTCCGGTCCAGACATGATGACAGCACTTCCGGTCCAGACAACACTTCCGGTCCAGACATGATGACGTCACTTCCAGACATGATGACGTCACTTCCGGTCCAGACATGATGACGTCACTTCCAGACAGTATGACGTCATCAAGTGGGCCAGAACTCTTGTTTCCTACCTACTAGTTAAAAAAATGAGTTAACCCATAACTTAATCCAAAAAGTTAACTTCGCAGTTTAAACCAAGTTTAAACCATTGGGTTAACTTACGTCATATTCACGAAAGTTAACTGTGGTTTTAACCAGTGGGTTAAACCAAAAGTTAACCCTTTTTGTGAGGTGGGTTAAACCAGGATTAAGTTCCTGAGAAATGGCTCAGTCATTTCATTTGTGTTCCTCCTCCTTTTTCCTCTCCAGGAGGGGGAAGGGGAATGAAGTACAACTGTGTTTGAAATTGACTTGTTATCCTAAATACCAAATTTACGGACAAAATAATGGAGAGAGCATTGAAGAATACAGGATTTTGCAGAGGGAGGAGAGGCACAGGTCCGTATTATATATGAAAACTACACTATATTTACTAGTGGCAGATCCAAGGAAGAGGAAGGGGGCGTTTATAGGTTGTAATGTCCCCAACTCTAGATTAAAAATAATTTTAATGTAAAACTTCGGGTACTACTATGGGTATATCCCCTCTCTCTTTCTCTCTTTTCTCTCTCCCTCTCTCTCTCAGCCCCTATCCCCCGCCGGGTTGCAATCGTGATGCACATGTTGTTTATCCAAGCACATTCAATCAACGGTTGCGATGACAGTTCGCTACGAAATCACCTGTTTTTTTTGTTTTTTTTTTGTTTTTTTTTTTGTTTTTTTTTTGTTTGTTTTTTTGTTTGTTTTTTTTTTTTATTAAAAATAATTAGCCAGTCATTGCATTCATTTCGCTTTAAAAATCTGTTTTGCGATTATGACGACAGTTTGCTACGAAACAACTTCAATTTACGTACGTCATTTAGACGTTCCCTGGGGGTCATTTCGCATGTTTTTTTTTTTTTTGCAAATATGTTATTCTGCGAAGTCATAATATTGTCCACTTGCACTACCCCCGGTCCAAGACTAGGCAAGCCAATCTTAAAAGGTTTTTCGAAATGAAAATAAACAAAACACAATTATTTTTCCCCTTCCAGTGAGTGTCAGTCTCTTGGAAAATCCCTGGGAATTCCCTGTATTCTCCCCCAATAATGATGACGTATTTGGGTTAACTGCGGTTTAACTTAAACCAAAAGTTAAACCACTGGTTTAGTTAAACCACGGTTAAACTTCTTTTGTGAATATGGTGTGAACCATTGGCTTAGCTAATCTATTTGTTTGATTAACCCACTGGTTTAACCCAATCAGTTAAACCAAAGAGTTAACTTTCATGAATACTGCGGCTGGACAGTAACAATGATTAGGTGTCGTGGTCACCCCACGTCAAAGTAGTCCCAACCTTGGGCCATGTGGCAGGATATGCATAAAGTCATTTTTCATTGTTGTTTTTCATAAGTAGACTGATAAAAACTTGCGCGCACCTGATATTCTCATAAATATAACAATCAGACTGTATCTATGTTATGGTGTCGAAATATGAATAGAATACAGTTTAAAAAAAGGTCCAGGATTCAACGATGGGAAGCAAGGCGAGTGACAGCGGGTTATTTAGGTTGATTTAGAGCTGTGTCGCTGGTAATGGTTTAGCACCCCACCCTCACACTTCATAAACATCTCGCTGAACATCGAGGCCATTCCTCAAAATAAAAAAAATATATAAAACATAACAGCTCGTAAAATTTCTGAGGAGGAGTCCCGGAACTTTCTTTATTGTGACTGAAGAAGGCGTAACTCCTTCAAATATGCATCTCTCTTTGCCACACTCTTGAGTCATGCAAAATCATGTTACGTAACTTGGTCATATTAATGTGAATAGGTTCTATTGGTAACATATATCAGTAGTTATATAATGAGAGAGCTACTGCATTTTTTGCTTGGATACCAAGAAGTGGATGAGAGAGCTACTGCATTTTTGCATAGCACGGAAAAATGGATGAGCCACTGCACTTTTTGGGAGCGAAAGTGGATGACGAAAGAAAACGTCATTTGATGCAGTTGGAAGGATTGCGAGTGAAAGAAAGATGTTTCCGGTGAAACGTTGTATGGGGATGTTGAGAGGGTGACTGAGAGGGAGGGAGGGGGGGGGGGTGAAACGAGACGGGGTTGGGGAGAGTTTTTTTTTTTTTTGCGGCCGCCGCTGCCACGCCTTGAAAGAAAGGCGGGGAGACGGTTTTTTTTTTATTTTTTAAAGCATATCCCAGACATTCGTTGCTGCTGCCATCAACTGTTCTGATGTTCTCCCCTCCCCTTTTATACGCGGACGGACTTTAGTTACTGTAGTTAAACTACAGCGTGGCAGCGAGAGAAGAGAAAAGAGCTCTTTAAAGTTTAAAAATCATTTTATTTACAACTATTTCATATTCATATATACATTGGAAATATGCTATTAAAAACATTAAAACACTAAAGTTAAAAGTTAAACGTTAAAAAACACTAAAAACACTAAAAGTTAAAAGTTAAACGTTAAAAATCATATTCATATATACATTTGAAATCTGCTATTAAAACACTAAAACACTAAAGTTAAAAGTTAAACGTTAAAGAACACTAAAACACTAAAAGAAGTTCCAATGATTTTCAGTCACCATTTGTTCCCACACTCCGCATGGTTTTAGTTGTGTTTCACTTGTATTTGATAATATCGCAAGTTTCCCGGCCGCATTGGTCCATCTGTTGAGAGTCAAACAAATCATTTTATTTACAACTATTTCATATTCATATATTCATATATTCATATGCTTTCATATATACATTCGAAATATGCTATTAAAACACTAAAGTTAAAAAAAAACACTAAAAATACTAAAAGTTAAACGTTAAAAAATCATATATTCATATGCTTTCATATATACATTCGAAATATGCTATTAAAACACTAAAATACCTGTTGGGATCCAAACAGGAAGATGTCTGTCTTGATATCACAGGTGAGGCACTGCATCGTGTAGTTTCCTGCAAAGGCTTCCAGTAAAGCCGCCATCAGGGAGCAATGGAGGCACGCTGCATGTCCACACTCCAGAGCTATGCTCTTGTCATAGAGCATAAAGACATCACATCTGGGGCAGGTCGCAAAATCACGTCTTAGAAAGTAGTCTGCCCATTCCGAGTATTCCTCTTCCTCCATAGTGCTTGGTATTTGTTCCCCCAGCATATAGGTCCTGATGTATGCGTGATTGAATTTACCATCTTCAATATTTTCAATTCGCTTCCCCATTGTAATGCTACGGTCAAAAGTAACTGGTATGCTAACGACTCCAATGTTCTTTGGATCAGGCAGCATCTGTGCAAAGTGTTTCCTGTATGATATTTCTCGCAGGCGCCGTGGTTCAAATTCACACTTCTCAACGGATTGGATATTCTTCTCGCCATCCAAATGAAAATAGAGTTCCATGATAGTAGTTATATGAAGATTGAAGTGTTTTAGTGTTTTAATAGCAGATTTCAAATGTATATATGAATATGATTTTTTAAAAGTTGGAGAGGCGCGGAGGGCATTATATACTCTGCAGCCGATCGACGTCAGACCACCCCCCCCCTGTGCAGCGCGCTCAGCGCACAGCGTGTCGACGACGACCCCCCCCCCCTGTACAGCGCGCTCAGCGCACAGCGTGTCGACGACGACCCCCCCCCTGTACAGCGTACAGCGCACAGCGTGTCGACGACGACCCCCCCCCCCCTCCCTACAACCAAAGAAGAGTTAAAAAATCATTTTTTTCCCAAAAAAAGAAACATGTTAGGTTTCATTTTTTTTCTTGACGAAATGGATGGTAGTGTAAACGTCATTTTGTGCAGTTGTCGATGTGATTACGGCATTTAAAATAACAGCTTCCGCCGAAGCGTTGATGAAGCGCTGTACTAGCCCCCCCCCCCTCCTCCCCTCCCGAGAGTGACAGCTCTCACCCCAAGAACAGGGTATCGACCCCCCCCCTCCCCTATCACTAAAGAAGAGTTAACCCTCCCCCCTCCCCCTCCCCCTCCCCCCTCCCAAAACTCACTATATAAGTGAGTCGAGGAGATGTCATTTAACACACACACAAACAAGATGAACTCGTCAGCAGATGCCATAGATGATCTAAGTCAATTCAAACCAAATGAGGCAGTGATGATTCGCACACCATTGAATGAAGAGAAAGAGAAAGCAAAGGTGGAGGCAGAGATGAAGTATGCCTTAGAGGAAACTTTGCATTTTCCGTCATCTGTAACACCTGTGGAGGAGGAGCAGAAGAGGTACAATTACAGGGTGTGGAAGAAAGGCTGCGGCATGATCACACTGACAACGGAATGTTTCAAATGCTTCTGCTTACTGGAGTATGATGGACAGTCGCATAATTGTCCAGTAAAGCATGAAGCACCCAGGCGTTATTGTTGTAAGACCTGCGGCGGACTGCTGTCATATAACTTCACAGCATTATTGCCAGGACCCGAACCGTTGTTGGATTGCTGGTGGTGTGGAGCATCATTGAAAAACTTTAGATATTACAACATGCATCCGTTTAAATGTGCCAAGAGACCATTCACGATGAATCAGTTTTATCGCTACCAGTGCGATTGTGGTGAGCCGGCGTGCTGGTAAAGCCCTGCGGAGAGTTTGACATGGAAAAAATGGTGACTGAAAATCATTCGTATTTAACTTTAGTGGTTTAACTGTAGTGTTTTTTTTTTTTTTTTTTTTTTTTTTTTTTTTTTTTTTAACGTTTAACTTTTAACTTTAGTGTTTTAGTGTTTTTTAACGTTTAACTTTTAACTTAAGTGTTTTAGTGTTTTAGTGTTTTAGTGTTTGAATAGCATATTTCGAATGTATATATGAAAGCATATGAATATATGAATATATGAAATAGTTGTAAATAAAATGATTTTTTAAACTTCAAAGAGCTCTTTTCTCTTCTCACGCTGTAGTTTAACTACAGTAACTAAAGTCCGTCCGCGTATAAAAGGGGAGGGAGGGGAGAACATCAGAACAGTTGATGACAGCAGCGGCAACAACAAGGATGGCTACGAAACAAGCAAGGTTGAAACGTGCTCGGGAAGAGCTTATTCAGCAGATAGAAGTGAAGAGACAAAAGACGCTGGAAGATAGTATTATCAGACCTGATCCGTTCCTTTGCTATGGATGTGTTAAGATATTTCCATCTATGGATGCGTTTGACACACATGTATGCAAAGAACCAAAGACAGTGCAAGTAGGGAGAGGGAGAAGAGTGAGTCTTGGTGAAAACGCGCAGGAAAGACGGTTTGAGCCTGAAGATGGATCGGATTTATTACTTGAAATGCGGCAACAAGAGAATCGGATTAAGGCACATTTACGAGAAACGTTAAATGATGGAATGAAATGGTACATTGTCGTACATGCACGCTTCAAGAAAATGACAGCGAATGCTGAAGGGGTGATGGTAGAACAAGTGGATAATGCTTTTATCAGCAGTCGAACATATATAGCCTACAATCCAGGGGATATTGAGCAGGACTTGCCAGAAGCCTATAAAGAATTGTTTACCAAGTTTGATGAACATGAGCGACAAGGTTCTGGCTGGGTGTTGGATAACATCCTGTATATTGAAGTGCATACAGCTACATCAACACCTCTGGAAGCAAGCTGTTATATGGACCTGCCGAAGAAAGTGAAGAATACAAAGGCTGTATTAAACATTAAGAATAAAGATAACAAGTGCTTCTTATGGTCGGTACTGGCTCACCTTCACCCTTCAACAGATGCAAACCCAGAGCGTGTGCATCGATACAAGCCATTTGAGAACGAATTAAAGGTGGAAGGCATGACATTTCCCACACCGATTACGGCCATTCCAAAGTTTGAAAAGGAGAATAATGTATCCATCAACGTGTTTGGATATGAACAGGATGTCGTTGTTCCGATACAACTGAGTCGAAACACCAGCGCTAACAGCGCCAACAGCGCCAACAGCGCCAACAGCGCGAGAGAAATCAACTTACTTTTGATTAGTAATGACAGGACAAGACATTACTGTCTCATCAAGAATTTCAGCAAACTGATGGCTTATCGATCAAAGCATAATGGAAGTGCATTTTATTGTTTCAACTGCCTTCACGGGTTTATACGACAAGATCTGTTAGATAAGCATCGCGAAGTGTGTGGCAAGCATGGAGCGCAACGTTTATCATTCCCCAAGGAACCGTTTATCAAGTTTAAGAATGTAGCCAAACAACAGCGAGCACCTTTTGTGATTTATGCAGACTTTGAATGTTTCACGCAAAAGCATGAAGAAGGAGACAAGTACCAACATCATCGTCCAAACAGCTTCGCCTATGTGGTTGTGAGCCAGTATGACACACATGCCCCAGTCGTGTATCGAGGAGACAATGCTGTGAAAGTCTTTTTAGACCATATGGTGAATGAGCGTGATCGTATTGTGCAGGGTTTACAGCAGCCAAAGAAGTTGGTCATGACTCGTGAAGACAAAGAGGATTTCAGGACTGCTGTGGATTGCTACATTTGTCATGAGCCTCTAGGAGCAGATTGTGTGAGAGATCATGACCATATCAATGGCAAATACCGTGGAGCTGCACATAGTGAATGCAATTTGCAATTCCGATTTCGAAAGGATCAGCAGGGTGTTAAAGATTCGTTTATCATCCCTGTCTTTTTCCACAATTTGCGAGGCTATGACAGCCATTTAATCATGGAGGAAATTGGCAAATTCAAAGATGAAACGCTTACGGTTATTCCCAACACCGTTGAGAAATATATTGCATTCACCATGAGCAATCTGAAATTTACAGACAGTTATCAGTTCATGGGTACTTCTCTACAGAAGTTGGTATCCAACCTGGCGGCAGAAGGGAAAGATACCTTTTATAACATGACCTCTCACATTCACGATAGCGACCAGCAAGAGTTACTGTTGAGAAAGGGAGTGTACCCCTATGATTACGTGGATGAGCCATCCAAGTTTGCTGAAACACAACTGCCGTCCAAGGACAAGTTTTACAGTCTGCTCAGTGAAGAAGGCATTAGCGATGAGGATTATGTGCATGCACAGAAGGTGTGGGAGACATTCCACTGCACTACATTTGGTGAATACCACGACTTATACCTGAAATCGGATGTATTGCTGTTGGCTGACGTGTTTGAAAATTTTCGTCAAGTGTGTCTTAACACGTATGAATTGGATCCTGCCCACTACTATACAGCGCCAGGACTGTCGTGGGATGCGATGTTAAAAGCGACAAAGGTGAAGTTGGAATTGATCAATGACATTGACATGTATCAAATGGTTGAACAAGGTCTACGTGGAGGAATATCTGTCATCACACACAAGTATGCGAAAGCAAATAACCCCTACGTAGCAGAGTATGACCCTATGCAACCAACCCATTACCTGATGTACCTCGACGCAAACAACTTGTACGGCTGGGCCATGTCACAAAGTATGCCAGAAAGTGGATTTATGTGGGTGAACGAGCCAGAATCCATTAACTTCATGGAAGTGGATGAAGAGGATGAGATTGGATACATTTTAGAGGTGGATTTGGAATATCCATATTCAATCCATGATAGTCATAATCACTACCCAGTAGCTCCAGAACGGAAATGTGTGAAGGTGGGAGAATTATCCGGGTATAGTCAGAAGCTACGGAAAGAGTTGAACATGAAAGATAAACCCAGTGAAAAGCTCATTCCCAACTTGTGTGACAAGAAGAACTATGTACTTCATTATAGAAATTTACAGCAATATGTGTCACTGGGATTGAAAGTCACGAAGGTGCATCGGGCTATCATGTTTACACAGAGCAAATGGTTGGCGAAATACATCTCGTTGAACACGGAAAAGAGAAAGTTGGCTAAGAACCCGTTTGAGAAAGACTTTTTCAAATTGATGAACAACTCTGTATTTGGCAAAACCATGGAAAATGTGAGAAAGCGCATCAAAGTGGAACTCGTTCACCAGGAAAAGCGGTTCAAGAAACTTGTAGCCAAACCTTCATTCCACCAATTTAGAATTTTCAATGACGATTTGACCGCGGTACATTTACACAAAGTGGATTTGCTTCTGGATAAGCCCATTCAAGTCGGCTTCACCATTCTTGACCTCAGCAAAGTGCTCATGTTTGACTTTCATTACAACTACATCATGACCAAGTATCCTGACGCCAAGCTGTTGTTCAGTGACACCGACAGTCTATGTTATGACATAGAAACGGATGATATCTACAAGGATATGCAGGAAGATGCTGACTTGTTCGACACAAGTGACTATCCCCCCGATCATTTCTTGCATTCCACCGTGAACAAGAAAGTGCTTGGGAAAATGAAAGATGAGACGGCAGGTATCCCCATTGAAGAGTTTGTTGGACTTCGGCCAAAAATGTACAGTATGATGTATGGTGGGAAAGAAAAACGTACAGCCAAAGGGATTACTCATGCGTGTCAAAGACGTATGAAACATCAGCAATATAAAGACAGTTTGTTCAACCAAACGCAAATGATGGTGACAGGACACATCATTCGAAGTCATAACCACCAGATTTTCTCGGAGAAGTTGAGGAAAGTAGCTCTCTCCCCCTTTGATGATAAGCGATACGTGTTAAATGATGGCTATTCCACTTTAGCGCATGGGCATTACAAGGCAGCGGCGGCAGCAGCGGCAGCAACAGTATAAAAGGGGGGATGACTTTCACCAAACTTCAGTTTCAGAGTGAGTTGAGGGTGAACATGAAGCGATCTGTGCCAACGGATATAACGGATATGGATACTCTAGCAGATACAGTGAAAGACTTGAACGTGAACAATTCCACCACCACCACCACTATCAAGAAATTAAAAGTGGAGACGGCGGCGACGACACCACAGTCGTGGGATGGAATGCTTTCTCTAGGCAATGGAAAGTATATCAAGATTATGAAACAAAGCGATGAAGGTGTGGTGAACATTCGGAAATACCTGAGAGATGAGGGGACTGGAAGGAACCGTCCGACGAAAAAGGGTATCTTGCTGACCATACCTGAATGGAAAATGCTGAAGAAGCAGGTGAAAGAAGTGGATAAAAGGCTTCGCAGACAAGACGACTAGTCATACCAAGGTAACAATCATGAATGCACTCATGTTAAACAATGGTGTTTACCTTACTGTCAATGAGAAGAATGAAGTGATGATGGGTTCTCAGAGAATTTCTGATTATCGGTTTAAACCTGAAGTGTGGAAAGACTTTAAAACCATACCGCTTGAAGCTGGGTTTAAACGCAGACTTGAAAATAAACTGGAAGTGACGGTGGCTGAATATAATTCTAACATACGTGTGACATTCTGTAGAAATCTTTTACAGGATTATCCAAAGGATTATAAGGGAGTTGTGCCAGATACACCCTATGCACAGTTGATCTTCTTTGATATCAAGAACTGGCGCGCAGCCTTACGATTCCTCGAAGCGATACAGCATCCACTGTTTGACATCATCCGAGTATAAAAATACATGGACGCGATGGAAGACGACTATGTGATGGATTATGAACCCATGACCTATGAGTTCTCCTATCTGAGAAACTTATGTGATGACATTGTGCTACGGCATTTTGGACAGTATCTCGTCCTATCGCTTGAGGACCAATCCGTGTTGAAGGATCACCTAGACGAGTTGAGAATACCCGGCTTTTTCCTAGCAGTCTCAAATGAATTAGATGTGCGTGTGACTGAGAACGGTCTAGACGTGTTTGTACAATTTCGCCAATATGACGAGCTTACAGAAGACTGCGACATCATCACCCTCAGCACAGCGGAATGGAACGCGCTGTTACACGCATTGGATTGGGAAGAATCTTCTGCTTGAATTCAAAGAGGATGGAATACAACTCAAGCGGGGTACCAAATCCATTGAGGTGACACAGCCTATGCGGCTGATGCGGCTGATGCGGCTGATGGACATAGAAGAAGGATATGAACTCAAACTGTCTGAACATGAAACTGTTAAAGTGATAAAGTTTGGTGATGTGTGTTATGTAAGCTTTCATAGCATTTACAAACGTGGGTGTAATGTCTATGATACCTATATTAATTTAAATTGCAATGAATGGCATACATTGATCAATGTATTGAGAGAGAACTTGTAAAAAAGTAGTTGGTAGATAAGAGGGGGGGGGGAGAAAACACCAATAAACAAGACCAGTTTGAAACTTAGAGTTTTCTTTTCCCAACATTTGAACAATTCTTTAACAACTTAACTACAGCTTAACTACACCATTAATAAAACAATGGTTTATAATGTCTATAGACAAAATCCTTTACAATAAAATCCCCATCCTTTCTTTTTAATATATTCACAATCTCAAACATACTCTGACCTCGAGCTCTATGCCATATATAATATACACAATAAAAACCACACGCCGATGATATCGGCGTTTGTAATGAGATGGAATTATACATATAGTCATTTCTTAAAAATGTTTCTAAACGCTCATCGAGAGGTAACAGTCCATAAGAGTCAAAGTATTCCACAGGGTCTTTGTCATAATACACTGCCACCCAATGCTCTCCTGGTTCATCATGATCGTCGGTGTTGATGACATAGGCACCGCGTTGTAAAGACGGTGGTAACTGGTCCATGGGAAACACACCTTGAAACAAGTCTTTGGTCGCGGCATCATGGCTCAGGATAGCTTCGATCTGCTTCGTGTTCATGACTGGTAGTCGAATTGGATGCTACGATTGGCACTGATATCAATAATGTTGTCGAATTCAGCATAGACGATGACATTGATGGTAGGTTGCAAAGCCCTAGCAAAGTTCATTTCTAGCCGCAAATTCCCATGCTTGATCAGGGGAAAATGATCAGCTCCATCATAATCCGGTGTTAAGTCAAACGAAAATAAAGAATACCCTCTAGGCCAATCTTCCCTTTTTATAATGGAACTTTTCTCACCATTCAATCGATCAAACGATTTGTAAAGCGTTTCAAAAGCGTCCAGGTACTTGTTCTGTGGAATGTCAAGCTTGAGCGGTTTGGATAGGACTGGTTCACCATCCGTGTACAGTTGCATATAGTTCAGATCAAAATGTTTGAAATCATATGGATTCCTCAATACTGACCCACCAAAAGCTTCATTATGAACCAGCCCAATGACAATGCGATTTGGCAATTGACCCAAAAAGATGTTGTCTTTCACAAAAGACCGAAATCCTGCCGGAATGGCCAAGACTTTACATTCTTTTCTAGTGATGATGAGCTTGGCAGGACTTTTCAGCAATGCGTCTGTATGCCCTAACTGAATCCCTGGACTCACCCTCACTTTGCGAATGGTTAAAAATGCCTCTTTCACTTCTACCTTATAGGTATTATCTACAGCCATCAATACATAATCATCTTTCTGTCTATGGAAACGCAACTTCAAACTGATACCATTCGGAAGATAGCGATCCTGCTCAAACAAATCTATCCTCAAACCACCTGCGAGCATAAACTCACGGCTGAGACGCGTATGCAAATAACGATGATGTAAGCCATTATTGCCTTGCTCAGCTAGATCACCACCGTCGGCATTGACATGAAACCCGGATACATAGTGTTCATGATTAGGTCTTTTCACCTCATAACTATTCATCGACCCAGCAGTATCCTTGTACATGAGCCGCATAGAGCGCTCAGAATGGAGACTTTCTTCCGAATCATGGATGAGATGAGAGATAATGCTGGTATAGCCATGGGTGTTGTTACTATGCGAAACCAACCGATCATTCAGAAACAATTCAATATTAGACCATAACCCATTAAACACATCATTGATGCAAGAGACATTATCATCTGCGCCACACACTGTTCCATCAGCCTTTACAATGCGGCATACAATATGAAGTTTGCTGTTCTTTAAATCCAGATATTCTTCTGTACTCGCAGGAATGTAGAATTCTATGGGAGCCCCCTCTCTAATGGTAGTCAGTGGTTGATAGTCGACATTATAACTTTTCTCTACAGCAGTTTGCGTCGGCGGTACGTGAAACCATTCCAATGGAGAAAGACTGCATTCACACGAATGATTGTGAATGAGAGACATGATTTTAAAAGATATCTCTTTTATGCTTTTTTGATGTTATCCGTCTAGCTGTTTTTCGTCTTCTGGCACGTTTCGTCGGTTGCACTCTCTTTTTATGGACATCACCACCACCAAACACACGCTGTGCTACTCGACCCGTAACATCTTTCGCAACATTCTTTGCAGCCTTCTTAAGATGTGGCGCAACGATCTTAGCCCCAGCCTTAAGTAGTGGAATAGCTCTACGAGCCAATGATCCCAGTATTGAACCAATACCATCTCCATACTGTATTCGCGCTCCTTTGAATCCTGGTAATTCTCCACCCACTTGACGAAGAAAATGGTTGCGATATGCAGACGGATCGTGTGTGTAGGCTTTCATAATGCTTTTGGTCGAAAATGAAGTTTACAGATCACCTTTCCAGTTTGAAATGGAACAGTATGGCCTGTGTCATCCTTTATATTCATCTCTATCATGTCAAATTTGGATGTGTTTACAGGGACATAGTGCGGTTCGCTGTACGTTTTCATAACAATGTCACCATCATGGCCTTGTATCCCAACAGAGCGTAGCAAAGGCACATAATAATCCCCAACCACTTGTGGTTCACAAATACTACAATACACATACAGTGTATAAAACCCCTGTTTCACATCGGCTTTATGATCAGCTGTACACGTTTCAGTATACCAGTGATCTGGGATAAATCCTAAAATCTCAGCTAATCCAGTGGAGAAGGACACTTCAAAGTTATAATTTAGAAATAGAAACACACGTCGTCTAATTTTATCATACTTTAGCCGAATAGCGTCTTTAAGGTCATCTTTCATAGAATCAGTCGCTTCTTCATTCACTGCATGACATATCTCTGGTATGGATCTGTAGTAGCCATAAGGAATATTGATAGTGTCAAGAACAATATCTGTCAGCGGTTGTTGTCGATACTGAATAGAATAGTCCATGCCATGTCTCATCGTTGTCCATGTATGCGGATATTGAATTTCAGCTAAAGCCACTTCATATCTTCCATTCAGGTAGATGGTTCGAGGCATACGAATTTGATAATTCGAAGCCTTGTTGTTGGGATAATAGTTCATACTCGCATTGCTCGGCAAAGTAATGTAAAAGCTTGTCGACTCCATGGTAGGGAAACCTCTCAAATGGTATGGGTGCGTCGTCGTCGTTGCCTATATACCTCAGGATAGCGCGCGCCATTCGACCAAGTATGCAAAGTCTCATCCTCTTTTACATCATCATCATCATCATCATCATCATCATCATGCTGATGGACTTCTCCTTCACAACACACACTTGTGCATCGGATCTTCACAGGAATAGTCGAAATAGTTGAAATAGTCGGTTTCTCTTCCTGGCCACCACAACAACAACACCATAGCTCTTTCAACCATGTTAAAAATTTTCCCATCCTATCGGAAACTGTCTTTGCTGACGCTGGTTCATTTCTGTTGCAATGTCTTCACGAGTGGTCTTTTTACTAAACGTTGTTTTTGGAATATTAGCATCGACAATTTCCTGGATAAACGGATGCCAGCCATGGGGTGGTATGGTGCGTTCCTTTCTTCTTGTCGCTACCAATGCTTCTTTCATCAAATCAACCATGTTAGAATTTGTAATGACATCGCCCGTTTTCAACACAAGTTCATTCTTCTCTGTCCATGTCGTACCATGTTTCTTCAGGTCTGCTAAAAGTTGTTGTACTTTTCCATGATAGATCGGTTGAAAATGACTTAACACGAGCTTTTCTAGTGGTGGTGGTGGTGAGGGTTTTTGCTGCCGCTGTTGTTGGGACTGACTTGTTCGTAGATGGCGGCCAAGGAGTTGAGACATTTCCATGGCCTTTTCACGCGTTCGTTTCCCACGTAAAAGTGTCTTGACTTTTGCTTTGATGTCGCCACCACCACCATGTTTCCCCTTCTTTTCCAATAACAATTTGTATTCATGTTCAGGAATGAGAACCATTTTCATAGCATGCTTCATTTTAACAGCAGCTTGGCTAACAAGGGCAATGCAAATCTAGCAATCACTCCAATGAATCCTCCTTTCTGATTCACCAACTTCTTTTTTCGTCGAAGGGATATCTTCTTGTCTGCCAGAGTACGTAGGGTATGACGCTCACGCTGGAATACCTTATACCGTTTTGAGCTTAAGGGTAAATGTCCTCGCAATATATTCAAACAAATTTCAAACAAGCTCGTTAATTCCTCCTTCGTAGCTTGCTGTAGCAAGGATTTACGCCGTCTAGGCCCACTGCGTGCAAGCAAATGAAGGAAAGGCTGGTTCGTTCGAATGCGTTTAGACATCTTGACTGCGAATGGTTAAATGACTTGGTTCTTGGTCGTACACGGCTTTATCAATATATATATAATGGGTATCTTTTGGTAAAATGCCTGTACGAATACGCAGTTGATCATTCGTCTTCGGCTTCAAGTCAATGAATAAATAACCATGGGGTTTGCTGGTAGCATCTTGATAGGCTTCTATGAGAAATTGAGATCTTCCAGGATACATTTGCCGCGCCAATGTACTGACTTGCTGACTGTCTCTCGGATTTTTAAACAGAATGATATAATGGGTATTCAAACTAATATTTCGCATCTCTTTCCCATGATGGAATAAATTATGCACAATAAAGATGATACTTAGATTTTGATGACTGCTACCCACACTAAAAAGACGTGTCATACGCTCACCGCTATGACATCTGGTCATTAAGTCATCAATGATGAGTAGGTTTGGTTTTTTCGGGTTGAAGCGCTCTTCAATGTCATCTGGGATGCCTTGGTAAAATGTCACACCCTTCATTCCCTTGTACAAAGGCTGATCTGCTGCATAGAGCCATAAAATGCTTTTCGGAGAGGGGTGAATCAACTTTTGTTCCAAAATTTCCTTCACCAGAGACGTTTTGCCACTGCCTGTAGGCCCAGAGACCAAGCATGTAAAGGGATGCTTCATCTTTGAATGTCTGTTTCTTTCACCCAACTGTTAAACTTGCTTGGCCAACCTAACCACTTGACAAGTAATTCTTTCACACCTCCTCGCCTTTTACGGGTTTTCAAGACTTTTTCAATTCTGTAGACAGATTCAATATCTTTGGTCACTTTCTGCAGTTCCTCCTCATAGAAATGCCCATCAATATCTTCGTCTAAAAAGTCTTTCACACGATACAAATGGATTCCTTGCTTCTTACACCGATGTGTGACTATAAAGACTTCTTGCGTCCATTTGATGTGATAATCCCGTTGAAACACATATTTAATGTGGGAAATGCGAACATGATCGCCAATGTTCAATTTATACTTCTTCTTCTTCTTCTTCGGTTTCAATTTGAGTTTGTCAACATACATATACTTCCACACTTTCGATTCGTTGTCTTTACGAATCTCGGCAGGAGCATACTTATTCGGAAGGGAGCCATGAGGCCTATGGTTGTAATTGTACACCAAGTCTGGAAGGATGTCTACGTAACGGTAAGTTTGATTATGTAGGAAATACCGATACATCATCCCCTTTAGAGTACGAATGACTCTCTCAGCAAAGTTGGCTTTGGTTTCATTCTTTGTGGTATAAGCATGAATGCCCTCCTTCTTCAAAAATGCTTTGACCCATCTGTTTTTAAATTCCGTTCCTTTATCAGACCTTAGAGTGCGTGGTCTTCGGCGCGTGTCTTGAAAAATCTTTTGAAAAGCTTGTATGACGCTGGTATGTGATTTATTAGGTAGTGGCTGCACCCACACATATTTGGAAAACACATCAATGACAATGAGTAAAAAGCGTGTGCCATCATTATAGGGAGCTATGTTTCCCATATCAGCCAAATCCACATCCCACATGTCATCAATGCCCCGTGTAATCACACGTTGTCTTTTGAACCTGTATTTGACAGGTTGGAGTAAACTGAATGCGTCTTGATCCTGTAACCATTTCTTCACTTGCGACTGTGTCACTGGTTGATCATGCTTTCTTAAGATGTGATACAGTTTGTAAGGACCAGCAAATGCCCCGGGCTGTCCAGGTTTGAAGTATATATTCGTCAAGTAGTCTTTCCACGTTGACATGGTCACACCGAATGAAAAGCAACAACACGAGTAGCGCAGCACTTAGATGTAATCAAAAAGGAGGAAGGGGGGGGGGGTGGTGGAGAGGCAGTAGATATGTGAAGTTTTTTTTTTCTTAACGAGGTCGTCTCGTGGGGTAAACACGGTTTTATCACGACATGAGGCCAAACACCAAAAAAAATCCACCTTCTCAACAAAAAACAGCTTTATTATTTAACTCAACCAACATCGCTTAACTCACAAGTTTTTACAAATCAAGTATAGATACAATGGTGTGAATCACTGGAGACCATTGGTCTTCAATGAATACTAGCCAATGACTGAGTTCATCAAGTGTAATTGGATCTACACCATATTTCTCACAACGCTGATTTGCATTCTCTAACACTTTATCTAAATGAATATAATATTTAGCTTCATTCCAATATGTATAGACACATGCAAAATAACAAGTATGTTCTTGACACTCTTCATGTTGGCAAGCAGGACATACTAACCATGCAAACTTTTTTACAGCGGATAACATTTCTTCACAATAAGCTTTTTGCACAATATATTGTCTCAGTGTCATATCTGCCATGTCTGTATACTCTTGAGAGCTTCACTCTTTACGCTGTCAAGTTCATAGGTTCACAAAAAACACGTCTCCACACCCGTGAGCGGCGGCGGCGGCGGCAGCGGCGGCAGCGGACTGGTGAGCGGCGGCGGCGGCGACGACGGCAAGTAAGATGATGTTGGAGGTACAGTCTCTTTTATACCCCCCGTCACACACAACTGTTCTAACAACTTTCCCATGATATTCTGACCAGAATATCCACGACATGACACATGTTTCACACCAGCTCCCCACCAAGGATCATAGGTGGCTTCCACTAAAGTCTTGTCTTTGCAGTCTTTTAACTTGTTGCGAAACGATGCACACTGATTCCATTTGACTTGTAACACCTCTTGCATTTTGCTTCTCTTCACTGTATGCCATAAAGGACATGGCTTTATCACTTGGGCGATACGTTTTGCTTCATAGCCATTTCTGGATAACACAATAGCTGAAGCAATATCTGGACGGTGATGAAACACGGCTTTCTCATATTGATACAACGCTTCACTCGAGTTGAATGTATGTCCATACTTTTCAAGGCGTGCTGGAAACATGTTGGAAAGAACATCCTTGTGACCGCTAAATAGTACACGATTCTCCATGGCGACTTTGGTTTATTCTAACATGCCTTCTTCCTGCAATACAATATGTTTGAATATATCTGCTACCTCTTCTATCATTTTCTTTCTTTGTTCACGTTGAAACCACTCACATACAATTAAATTTGCTAGAAAGAAAAACATTGTTAGCTGTTGCTGTTAGTGTTGTTGGTTGTTAAAAGGGTTTGGCTTACCTGACAAAGCTGACAAGGCTGCTCAGTTTCCTCTTCTTCTTGTAGTCCACAGCAATCTCTCAAATAGTCCACCACGGTGAAATATGTTTCCACGTCAGTGCGAGCAGAATAGAGGGCAGCATCAAAGTCAAAGTCAGGATCTTCTTCTACTCCAATTCTGTCACATTCTCCAAGAAATCGTGAATGTAGTTCAATCACATCAAGACTGTGATGTACAACATCCCAATAAGCGTCCAAGTGATAAAGCTGATAGTCTGGAGTGCCGCAGCAAGCCAGTTTAGCAATCATCAAGTCAACATAAGCTTTTCTAAAACATGCATCCATCTTGTTTGCTGTGCGTGTGCGTGTGAGGGCTTCTACTGTGCTTCACACACCTTAAGTACTCCACACTTGCCGCAGAAGTTGCTTGGTTCACACATCTGACAATTGTACTTGTGGCAGTGGCAATAATAATCCTCCATATATCCGCAAGCACCGCAATAGTCACAGGCAAGTCCAAGTTGATTTTGTACATTCATATTCTCCAACCGAACTTCAGCCAGTCTTTTCTTGGATAACTTTGACACCTTCATCCGATCATCCTTTTGCAACTTGATGATCGTTTTCTTGCCATGGCATTCCGTACACGGTTCACCCGATAAGGCGGAGTCAATGTGATCCATCTCCTGAAGCAGTGCCTCCCATTCACCATCATTCATGTTGATGTGATGTGTGTATTCTTTCCCTTCAAACCGTGATGTACGCACGAAGCTTACATAGCGCATGTCCAAGTATGAAATGACTTCAAGCCACTTTGTTTCCGTTAAGTACAGTTTAAAGCCAATGTCACGGCATTTTTTCACGTTCTGACACACAATCTTCCACAAAGATGGGGAATAAGCACACCATCTCTCTCCACGTTTGATGCGTAGAAATGGTCCATATTGTCCATGCTCCACAGTAATGGTTAAGTTAGCACTAATTTTAAAACTGCTGCTGCTGCTGCTGCTGCTTGTCTTGTTCTCCATGACTGCTGCACTACTGTACTGATGAAGTCCACACCCCCCCCCCTTTTATACCCAACCATCCGCTGAGTCAAGCTTTTCAAAGTGCTTGCAAAGCTTTGAATTCACTTCCACTCGTCCATGGTTGAATCGAACAAGGTCGGATACATTCGTCATCAATGAAACATTATCATCATAAAACAAAATGATTCTTGCAGCTACACTTAACATGAGCTCCTCTGCCCAAATTGTATTCGCATGGATAAATGCTGAATCAATGTCATAAGCTGATAGTATATGTAAATCTTCACATTCACGTAGAAACGAGTGGATGAAACAATCACTTGGAATGGTCTTTCCAACAGCTTCCCAATGCTGATGCAAATTCTTCACTTGCTCCGTCCATTCCGATTCAAAAGCAGGAAGCTTTGAAAACATCCAGTCAGCATAATTCACTTTGAAGACATCATCCATGGTCTCTGCACATCTGTGAAATGACATTACGGTGAAGGATTGTAGACTTTGTGATCCGCTGCCGCCGCTGCCGCCGCCCTTTTATACCTTTTACATGTAAGTTTTCATGAGATGCTTGTAAAATCGCGGAGTCATCTCATTGACACCATCCAGAAAGGCTGTTGGTAAACCACCTGTTAAAGATTGTCTCATGACAATCACTAAAAAGTCTCCTGAGGTCCGATGCCCTAGTATCCATTGAAACAGCATTGACATGGTGAAATGTCCTTTTTCATAGAGGTAGGCCATCATATCATACACCTGAATGCGTTCTTCAAGGTATTTGAAACCATGCAGCATGACCTTTGCACATTTGGAATCGCGACCCTCATTCACACACTTCGGCTCTGGCAGACACAACGCCTTAAACTGCTCCTCATGAAAGAGTCTAAACAGTTGAATGAAACGCTGAGTCATGGCTTCGGTGACCTTTGGCTCTGACGCCGGAACATCCTCGTGGGTTCCTTCTAGCATGAACATGAGCATCATGACAGAGCTCATTTCTTCCATTAGGTATGCGTACGTATGCTTGTTGAAAAAGCCTTCTTCACATAAACGCCATAAAATGTTGCTATCAATCAGAGGAAGCACGGCTTGAAAGTTTCTTTTCAACAGCAACACATCTTTCTCAGTCACAAGGATGGTCTTACTCCATTCAAATTTCAAATGCTTGTCTTCTTCATCATCACTTAACACTTCTCCCTCCTCAGGCTCCTCCTCGGGCTCGCTAGCGCTGGACTCATCGTCGTCGTCGTCGTCGTCGTCGTCGTCGTCGTTGTCGTTGCTCACTTCTTCCTTAAGTTGCTTCAAATGAGCTTCTAACTTTGTGCTGCGGTGTGTGTTTCGACCATTGACAAGTGCATGTGCAACCCAGATTGGGTAGTCGGGACCCTCAGGATCTGGCATGTCTTGCTCCATTCCTTGCTGTATATCTTGCTGCACTGGAAGTATATCTAACGGAGCAGTAGTAGTGGCACCTAACGCTTCCTTATCATCTAGCATTGGCTGTACTGTGCCGTCTAATGGAATGTCTAACAGTTCCTCCAAGTCTTTTTCAGCCTCTGTCATGTGCTCCAGGAATGCATCTATCTCTTCCACTGGTAATACTGGCATGACATCAAAAGTATACCCAAACAAATCGTCCATGTTGATAGCTGGAAAAAGAGGAGGTGTATTCAGCAGCGCTTCCATGATTTTTTGACTACAACTCGACATCAGACCCTTATATATGAGTTTTGGGGGAGGGAGGGGGGGGGAGGGGGAGGGGGTTAACTCTTCTTTAGTGATAGGGGAGGGGAGGGGGGGGGCCATGATTTTTTGACTACAACTCGACATCAGACCCTTATATATGAGTTTTTTTTGGGGGGGGGGAGGGAGGGAGGGAGGGAGGGAGGGGAGGGGGGGTTAACTCTTCTTTAGTGATAGGGGAGGGGAGGGGGGGGGGTGGGTGGTCGTTTTTTTTTTTTTTTTTTTTTTTTTTTCTACACTTCAGCGCGGAAGTCACCGCTAAAGCCACCGCTAAAGACCCTTATATATGAGTTTTGATGCTGAAATTGGGAGGGAGGGAGGGAGGGAGGGTGGGAGGGAGGGAGGGAGGGAGGGAGGGAGGGAGGGAGGGAGGGAGGGAGGGAGGGAGGGAGGGAGGGAGGGAGGGAGGGAGGGAGGGAGGGAGGGGAGGGGGGGGTGGGTGGTCGTTTTTTTTTTACACTTCAGCGCGGAAGTCACCGCTAAAGACCCTTATATATGAGTTTTGATGCTGAAATTGGGAGGGAGGGAGGGAGGGAGGGAGGGAGGGAGGGAGGGAGGGAGGGAGGGAGGGAGGGAGGGAGGGAGGAGGGAGGGAGGGAGGGAGGGAGGGAGGGAGGGAGGGAGGGGGGGGGTGGGGGGTCGTTTTTTTTTCTACACTTCAGCGCGGAAGCCGCCGCTAAAGCCACCGCTAAAAGCCACCGCTAAAGCCACCGCTAAAGCCATCGTTAATGGCTTTTAATCACGCTAACAACTGCATAAATGGCATTTCGTTTACATAACCATTCATTTCGTCAAGATAAATGTGTGAAAAATGCTTTTAAACCCCCCTCACATAAGTTTCTTTTTGTTTGGGAAATGATTTTTTGCCTCTTCTTTCGTGGTAGGGGGGGGGGGGGGGGGTCGTCGTCGACATACTCTGTGCGCTGAGCGCTGTACAGGGGGGGGGTGGTCTGACGTTTGGCTTCCACACCATTTCGTCACATACACACATTTCGTCATCTCCGTCTGCCTGCTGCTATTGCCATTTCGAACGCGACTTGGAGACGAGCACAAGCAACATGCAGCATAAAAAAGAATTTTTCTCACAGGAGCGCTTGATAACCTATCATTTCTCCGAAAAGGATGTAAACCTTTTCGAAGAAGTGTACATAGATTATCAAGCGTTCCTCTACGAGAAGCGCCTCGTCTCCGCTTGCTGCTGCCATTCTCAACAACATAGCAGATTGCTATACAAGAACGAATTTTTTTCAGAGGAGCGCCTGAGGATGTACCATTTCAGTAGAAAAGACGTCAACCTTTTTGAAGACATAGCTGTTACCTACCAGGCGTTCCTCTACCAAAAGTGGAGGGATTTTCAGACCCGTCCAAAAGAAGATTTCAAC
>OX457029.1:46627496-46732027 GCA_949752745.1 Protula sp. h YS-2021 | reverse complement strand
TAATGTGACTAGGCTCTATTGGTAACATATATCCCTAAATTAAGTTATTTCTAGACAGATAAAATGTCGCCATATATTTATGACACTTATCTACAGTTTACCAGTTCAATTACACATAAAACACGGAACTAAATTTATCCTCAGGACATATATTTCTTTTATGCTGTGATAATATAAAAAGGGATTTAAGCTTGTTTTGTGGTTTAATGAGAAGTTAAATATAACCTTATTAAGTGATGTTGGTTCGAATTCAATTAATAGGGGTAATAATTACAATCCCATTTTTTCAACAAGGTGATGTGTCGCGTAAATGTTTTATAAAGTCATTTAGCTATATGTTGAGAAATTGCCCATTCGTGCATGAAAATGGATGTTTCTAAAAATACACTTTTATTTTTTCACAAATAAGTGGTTACAGAAATTTTTGAAGGCCGAAATTTTTTTGCACTTCCAAGATCATTAAACATTTTTGTCAGATATTTTTCGCATTTGCCTCCACACCAGTAATCAAGCTTTCGGTGAAACTGGCTAAATCACATGCCCAATATGTCCCTTCAATTCCCAGACTACAATACTTAAAGTAGTGTAACAACCGATCAAAAAATGTACGCTTGAGCGTATTCACAAACTCATACAATTGTTTCTTATAGTCCTAACCACCAGTTACTAGTCTTTTTTTTACGTCTTATATAATCCATGATCTGTGTCGGTATATTTACTACATACTCGAAAAATGTTTGTAGAGACATTTATTTTACGAATGATTTGTATAATGTAGATAATGCTGTATGTACAAAGGACAATTTTATACGGCGAAATAAAAATAAAAATAAAAATAAAAGGGAAAAAAATATCGACACCTGATTAAAAAAAAATGTTTCAAAAAAAAAAAAAAAAAAAAAAAAAAAAAAACTCATTCAAGTGTTCAGGGATTGTCTAAATTTGCATAGTCCAGCTGGGTAACTCGTTTACAACACCGATCCTTATTAGTTCCCATGTTATCTATATTTAAAACAACCGACCAAGAAAGGTAGGCTATGGCTTGAACGTGTTGACACAAAATGTCGACAGACAAGCAGACAGACAGACGGAGCGACCGGTCCACAAGCTACAGTTGTCGCGCTTCGCACTGCGCGGAGCGGGACAACGATAAAAATATTAGAAACTGGCTTGTTTAAAAGTAAGAATATGCAAATATATTCTCCACAAAAAATCTCACAAACATTTCAAAGCAGGGCCAAAAAAGTGGCCTTAGCTACTGCTTTTCATTATATATAGACTTTCCCATGAATAGAATAGAAAAATTACTCTGTAAAAGAGCGACGTTACTTTTGCAGGTCCCATTCCATAGGGTTGGGGAGGGTTTCTGCTTGGCTTTATGCTAGAAAAGACACATTTCCACAACTTCTAAATGCCGGGTAATTTATACGAAGATCGGGATCTTGTAGTGTTGGCATCTATAGGGATCAGCAGACTGAGCGTGTACAACAATCTACAAAGGTTGTGCGGAAGTCGCATTGATTAGATTCCGGATTGTCGTAAAGGGATTATGAATATTTGCCCTATAAAATAAATAAGCTGACGTCCCTGAAATCAGGATCAGTGTATTGAACCAAATATTTTCGATTCCGGTTTACTGTGGTTTTCAATGTATAAAAAATCGTTCTCTTAAATGGATATAACAGGGGCATTTGGGGTTTAGAGATTTACACTTCATATGTGGGAGCTAGCAGAAAGGATGTCTGAAATAAAATATAAATGTTGTTTATGCCTCACGACATATTTGACCCATGCAATACAATAATTAAATCGAGTAGCTACATTATTATCAAATTTCTATTTCCATTTTACTTGTAACATGCTCATAATCCGTTGTAACATCTAAGGAGCGCATTATGACACCTCTTACCGTTGTAACAATGCGGTAAGAGCACACAATTACACATGTTTCATTGATTTGCGATTTTTCAGCATATCACAACCAACTTCTTCTTCTGTACTTGAAAACTACCAATGAAAATTCTTACATTAAGGTGGCTTACGAAGATGAGGTTGGTGGGCACTTGGGAACATATGTGTTACCATGCCTGCCAAAAAAAAAAATAAAAAAAATAAAAAAAAAAAACACAGAAAAACAAAAACAAGAAATCAGAGAAAAAAGACATTCGTGCAAAGTACCCATTGCGTTGAGGGTCTGTGGGCGGAAGGCCAGGGTTCAAACCGTATTTTGCGTTTCCCACAACAGTAGGTGGGGGTGGGGGCTGTAACATATTTCTCAAGTGCTGGTGTCGGTCTCGTTTTCATGCTATGTTCGCAGGCACTCCCATGTATTTCGGCTTGTAGTCATGACTATATAGCAAGTGTTGGTGTCGGTCTCGTTTTCATGCTATGTTCACAGGCACTCCCATGTATTTCGGCTTGTAGTCATGACTATATAGGCAAGTGCTGGTGTCGGTCTCGTTTTCATGTTATGTTCACAGGCACTCCCATGTATTTCGGCTTGTAGTCATGACTATATAGGCAAGTGCTGGTGTCGGTCTCGTTTTCATGCTATGCTCGCAGGCACTCCCATGTATTTCGGCTTGTAGTCATGACTATATAGGCAAGTGTTGGTGTCGGTCTCGTTTTCATGCTATGTTCGCAGGCACTCCCATATTTCGGCTTGTAGTCGTGACTATAAAGGCAAGTGTTGGTGTCGGTCTCGTTTTCGTTTTATGTTCGCAGGCACTCACATGTAGTATTTCGGCTTGTAGTCGTGACTATAAAGGCAAGTGTTGGTGTCGGTCTCGTTTTCGTTTTATGTTCGCAGGCACTCGCATGTAGTATTTCGGCTTGTAGTCGTGACTATAAAGGCAAGTGTTGGTGTCGGTCTCGTTTTCGTTTTATGTTCGCAGGCACTCGCATGTAGTAGTTCGACCCGTAGTCATGACTATATAGACAAGTGCAAAGGAATTTGACATCGCAATACTTTATGTCCCGAGTATGTTTTAACCTGGGTATGTCCCGCTCCCCACATAAAAGCTACCCGTATAAACTGCACTCCAACCCGACCCCAGCACGATCCCTGACTTGGCCTTTTATTATCGTATTTGTGGCAACAGATGTATTGCATACAGTTAAAATAAATAACCCAACAATGATTTATATTTCTTAGGTAGATGCAAAAATAGATCTCTTCAGTTAAGGGTATCAAAAGGGGAAGTACAAACTTTTAAACCGAACTAGGCCCTCATTCGCTTAATGGTAAATACGACTGAAATTCGAGTCGAAACTCTGAATGACCATGAAAAAAAACACACAATAAACAGGTCCAGAGCGACTACCCAGTGAACATTGCGACGTTGCATATCTAGTGGATAGGCGGCGTTGGATAGATGTCGATTATCCGACGTCTAATCAACGTTTCAAGAAAGGCTGAAAGGTTGTAAATGGAAGACGAAACAAAACCCATCTCACATCTTTGCACAGACATCCGAAAAATGATATGAAATTGCCTTGCAGACGGTGACAATCATAAGGTACTACATTATGTGTCACTTCTTCGTAGCCTCACTCTGGGGCTATCCAGTAATGTAGGATATGTAAGAAGCCAACTTTCATGAATACATGTATTTCTTCTAGGCTGGGGACCACACTTCTGCACTCCTGACGTTCTCATATTTTACGTTCTCAGTTTGTCGGTCACATGATCAGGTTGTTTAGTTATTGACTGCGGCATCTTTACATCGATTGTCCAACTTACATTCAACCTTGCATCAAAGACATTGATTAGACGTCGGAAAAAGTGGGTGTTTGATCGAGACCAAAAGTAACATCTAAACAAGGTTATTTATCAAACAGTAATTCAACCTTGAGTCAAAGACGTTGATCAGACGTAAAATTGTCTTTTTTGGTCGCGACTCAATACAACTTTTGGTTTGGAGTTTTTTTTTTTTTGTTTTTTTTTTTTTTTTTTTGATGAGTGGGGGGTGGGGGGTCGCAACCATTCACAACTAAATTACAAGATTTAATATTGCAGTTTAGCTGGGCCGACGTCCAAACCTGAAATCTAGGTTGTATCCACCGCCGAAATGTGCATTGAGCAAAGAAATTTATAAAAGATTTATCGATCAGCTGAAAACAGATAAGCCGTAACTGCCACAACATAGAACCAATTTGGAGTGTCTCACACCATTATGAGCTTCGATTGCAGGATCCAAAAACCGGATTCACACACAAATAGTACATTAAATTTCCACTCTTCGAGTTCATCATGTGCTACGTCCTGAAACACTATATATACTTACTTTTTTTTTCGCTGTAGCCTTTTCAGACAGAGAATTGAATTATAACTAAATCTTTCGCAAAGGTCTTTGAACCTGTGATTCACAATCGGCTGTTCGTTGGTATAATTTTGCTTTAGTCTCCTTTTCTGTTTTTTTTTCTTTTTTATTTATTTATTTATTTATTTTTTTTTTTTGCTTCATACATTTCGTCACAAACATGCTAATCGCAAACCAAGTTATGTTCTAGAACTTCTGTTCTCTGCAAACGCTGACCTAATTTGTTCTGTCTGCCAAAATCTATGACGTCAGAAAAAAGCTATGAATCATAAGCATCTTTTTTCTCCTACTTGGCAGAAATATCTTGTGTTATTATACACCGGTTTGACTTGATCTCTTAAAATAACAGAGGATGAACTTCAAGCAGATTTTTTGGGCTATGGTACAAAAACAGTTAAAAAAAAACAGGAACATCAGGTACCATGCAACGAAAAGGCAGTTTGCTATTAACCATTCAACTGCGATTTTAATTCAACCTGTTCACATCTGCATCCTGTGCCTTACCTTGCGCTTTCCTATCGCGTTCTTTTAGCCCAACTTGCGTTTTTACGTAAGCTGGAGGATGTCGATCCATTTGTGCGCGGTGTCAGCTAGTTAGTTAGCTAGGTAGTTAGATGGTTAGTCAGTCAGTTAGCCAGTTAGCCAGTCAGTCGGTTAGTCGGCTGGTTGGTTGGTTAGTTAGTTAGTAAACTTTTTTCAAAATGCACACACCTACAATTTTAATCCGATGACGTTTAAATTTGGTGAACAACTGTGGGAGGATTTGTATTTTTTTTGGTGAATTTTTGATGAATTCTTCAAGTTTCCTGTTTACTCATGTCACCAAATCATTCAAACTCTTTGGATTCAAACAGTTTCCTCATTTTAAGAAAGATCGATTTGAATGCATCATATGGATTCTGTCATTTTTATTTTTTTGGGGGAAAAAATCTCCAAAAAGTTAATTTTATGACTATAGATATGTCCCTCGCCTGTGTCTACGTCTGTCTGTGTTATAAACTGAAGGGGTCCATGCATAAACCTGATAACTGCACTTATCAGCAGTGAAAAAAAAAACGCTTTAAAATTTGAAATTTTAGTAACAAACATAGGTTTTTCGCACCGCATTTTCCTAAAAATGCCCACTTCTAATCGGTTTTGTGGTCAAGTGGTCAAGAAATACAGTGATGGTAATAGTGCATTACCTGATAAGTGGAGTCATCAAGTTTATACATGGACACCTTCAATTGTAAACTGTTACTCGCTATCTGAACGCTATTTTTGATTCGGAACCCTAAAAAGCAATAAAAAACCATTCCGAAAAATTAAGAAAAGAAACGTAATTTGAAGTGATAGCTGAACATTCCGTTGTAATTGTAATTGAATTTTTCTACTCTGTTTCACTGATATTGACACGAGGGACAGCAGGATGGGATTTAGGGCATCTTGCTCGTTCTAGGGTCTTCAACTTGAAGTTTGACAATTCTATGATAATGTTGTCAAAGTATTAGTGAAACGGCACTGTGGGCAGTCTGGATAAGAAAGGGCAAAAACTATGTTTTCACTGCAAGCCAACTGCGTAAAAAGTGTAAGAAATTATACAGAGATTTCACCAAAATGTCAAATGTATTTGCTGTATATATTAATTTTAAAGGTCTGTGCGGAAACTTGAGGAAAGTTTTCTATCACTTGAAGCACCGAGAGTTCTTATGTAAAGACTGTGAGGGAGGTTGATTGCTAGATTCTCGTCCCAAACAAGTAATTTAATTAACCATAAAAATGCCCATTTCTTAAAAAAATACGTATCTCAAATGTAAATCCGTTAATCCACTATTCCTGGCAGGCTTATTGTCGGAAACAATGTTCTTCGAAAACGTCAACAGTGTAAAAATAATCTTCAAATAGGTGAAAAATAATGCTGATGTGGATCTGTTGAATTTTACATGCCCCCTCCCAGTACCAAGGAAATCTAATGCTGACAGTACTACCTCCGCCCCCCCCCCCCCGCCCCCATGTTACATTCTCCAGCACATCTTCCCCGAAAGAGGTGATAATTTGATCCTCCATTTGTGGAATGTCATTTTCACATGTATGAGGCAAATATTGACATCGAAAAGTAATTTTAAAATTTTTTTATACCATCATCTCATTTTTGTTAACTTAAATTATTATTTTTCATCTCTCTAAAACGAATTTTAGATCTCATAAAAATTTGATCTCGAAAATATTTTTGCTATTTCTAAATATATTTTTGATACGTTTTGATATAATTAAATACCTAAAGATAGCAAAAAAAAACAAAAAAACATTGATTATAAAATAATTTAAAGATATCTAAAAAATGAATTTTAACTATCTTTTTTTTCAGAATAAGACTTTGTTAATTTTTATATTTTAATATCTGCAAATGATTTTTATATTGGAAATTACTTTTTACATCAAAATATCAGAACCTTTGTTTCTAAAATTCAGCAACAAACATTTGTGAATGAAATAACGGATGGCCACTTTATGTAAACTCTTTCTTTTCAGTTTGTTATTATTAATACCAAAAATTTAGTTTTACAGTTCAAAAATATAATTGAAGATTCATTAAATTCGTTAAATCCATTCTTTTTGCATGTTTTTTTTTTTTTTTTTTTTTGCACATTATAATTGACACTTCGGCACTGGCCCTGGTGTCGTGAACGTCCGGTGTTTTGAACGTACTCTGCTAAATAATAAAAGGCCTTCACATAAACGGAATCACTTGTCCGTAATATCTACACGTATGCGTTTTCTTTAAGAAGTTTTATGAATTTTTAGCTTAAAAACACTTGAAATTAAATCTTGTGCGACATAGGCATGCTCGTTCTAAGTTTCGTTTTCCCTGGGAAAACAAGTTATTTTAACAATAGATAAGACGACATCAATGCAAGCCATAGTCACAAACAAGGAATTTAAACAAGAACGGCAGTAAAACGAACGACCTTGCCCTATTTATGGTGCACCACGCGGAACTTAAGTGGCATCTATGAACACATATATATAAGTAGATTATTCACAGTGAAATTGTTCTGATGTCAAAACTGTATGTTACATAACGGGAGAAAAACGAAAACTTCTACGAAAATATGAGTCATTCTTTAAGTTTAATATTGATTTTATTTTAACACAACTCATTTTTTTTTCTAACTTTGTAGATTAATAAAAATGGGTCGGCTTGCCAATAAAGTATGTGCGTGAAATCAAAGGGGGAGCTGGAACTGCTTGTGTATTTTTTAAAATTGCGAGACCGGCGATTTTTTTCCTCTGAAAAACTTGAAAAGATGTTTGAAACTGTAATCGACTAAGCAATTCTTCGGTTCTGTTGCCATGTGATTCCTAAGACAGGGCAATGTAATACTTTTGCTTACTATCGGGATACAATTTTCTATTTTGGCGAATTTCTCTTCTTTTTTCGCGATCACTTCTGGGTCACTTCTTCATTTTTTAGTTTAAATTTGAATGCCCAGCCAGAGAATGAGAAACAACGTAAATATTTTTTCCTGGCCAATAATATTTTTCCTTAGAAGCACATGTATTACTTTGTTGTCCAAACAACGTTGAGGAAATGGGTAATTTTGGAGACACGGCCCATGCTGAGTGAGAGTTTGGTTAAAAGGGGGTCATTTTGATTTAGCACTTCGTGGTTCCTTCAGAAAAAGCGTGGGGGGGGGGGGGGGGGGGGGGGTGGGGAGGGGTAGCTGGAACTGGATACCGACAAAAATGTGGAGCCTCAAATTGCAGACACACACTTGCAGACAATGCATGTGGTCTCTCCGGTTTTAGTTAAGTGATTGGTGTAGTGTCTGTACATGCACTCAAAAACATACAATTGTGTGAAGAGGGTGTTTTGTTTATTAAATTTGACACTGTACAATTTACGTTTAAAAAGTCATGGATACGCTCACACTTTTTCAAGAATCCAAGAGACTGGCCCCTTCGGAGAAAAACCCCTTTGAATAAGATTCCCTTTATTTAGATACAGGTGGAGAATAGCCCCTTGACAAGGGGGAGAAGATACCCTTCACCGAAAAACTCCCCTAACTTTAAGTAATGCATATTACATATTTTATTGCTTGGATGAACGGGGAAATTTTCACACAGGGCTTGTTATTGACCAAAGAATTTAAATAACATTCTTTGTATTGACTTAATTTGATAACTGGTTCCGCCCTCACTCCTCACTGCGCGAAGAATTTTCTTTAAAACAATATAATTTTCAGAATTATTGACCAATGTTAGAACTCGGGCTCTCCCTGTACAAAATTATGGCGGTACAATTGTATAAATTTCACGACATCCGTGCTCCAACAGGTATTTTTGTATCGCTTTGGTATTTATATACAATAATAAACCAGAAAAAATTTTTTTTCCCAAATCACTTTTTATGTCATCCAGCCAATACTATTTTCTGCACGTGGTTTTTATTATTCTGAAAATAAATTACAAAACAATCAAGCTCGTGATAAAGCGCATTTTCATGGATGCTCTTGAAAGACAGATTGCGTGTGCAATCATATCGCGCAAAAAATTAGTGCGAAGTAAAAGAGAGCGAATAAATAGTAAGTAAACTGTGCGAACTATCTATATGTTGCGCGTCAGTAGAAATTATCATTTTATTGATCGCGAGAAAAAAATAATATTTACAACATGTAGGTTTTGATTTTTTTGGACAAATATACCACCATATAAAAAGTGGTTCGTGAAAGAATTGAATATTTTCTGGTAAACTTATCGTAAAAATACCAAAGCGATACGAAATTCCTGTTGGAGCGCCAACGCCGTGACATTTTTGCACAATTATTCCGCCATTTGGATCTTCCACTGGGTTATAAAAATCATTTCATACGAAAAGAAATGGTATTCCTAGAAACGATGGCGGCATTGTATCGATTCTTCTTTTATGACATTCAATGTTTTTCGAAGATGTCCATGTCTGAAATCTGTTGGCTATTTGTTGATTAGTTTCCATGCCAATCACCGTTTGCTTCTTCCGCCCCTGCCTGCCCCCTCTCCTCTCGCCTCCCTGCCTAGCTCCCCAGTGCTATGTCCTCCTTGACCTCCTCCTCCCCCATCTCTCTCTCTCTCTCTCTCTCTCTCTCTCTCTCTCTCTCTCTCTCTCTCTCTCTCTCTCTCTTACTCTACTTTGACCGGCAGTTTAATAGCTCAGAAGGCCAAGTAAGTAGCAATAAGGGCCAAGGTGTAGTAAGGCCAAAGTTTTAAGTGTCTTTATTTGCCAAAAAGAGAGACCAACCAGGTAGCAAAAAGGGCACGTTAGTAGCAAAAAATGGCTCAGGACGGTCTCTCTCTCTCTCTCTCTCTCTCTCTCTCTCTCTCTCTCTCTCTCTCTCTCTCTCTCTCTCTCTCTATCTATCTATCTATCTCTCTCTCTGACTCTGATAGTATATAACAAAAAGCAAAAAAAAAAAACAAAAAAAAAAACAAAAAAAACATGGAGATGAAGTCGATACGAGAAAGTCTGTACCAGTGATTCATAGCTAGAATTCGTTCTAGAACAGAATAACATATCCTTTCTTATCATCACCCACAATCAGCTTCGTAATCTGTCATGAAAACACGTATCAGATATTATTGTGGTTTGTGGTTTGATCTTGAATACACATCAAAACGTCACTTCCTTCCATGAACTCTTGTGACGTCACAAAAAGGAACCACAGAAAAAAGTACTTGGCAGACACTCTGATTGTGACGTCTAAAAGTTTATAAATAGATCACATTAATAAACACGAATCTTGTGGGGTTTTTTGGTTTGTATTTTAGCTGTTCAGGTCTTATTACACTTGGCATTGTCAATATAACCTCCGGTTTGTTACCTGACGCTTAAGAAGTATGGGGAGTGGGATGGTATTTGGACCCAAGTTAAATTGCAGCTCCTGTGGTGCACGGGAGTGCACGACAAAAATCATGTTATTTACATGTACAACATTTTTCGATTTCGACGTAATAATAGTGTAATTTGTCTGTGCGTCCTGCTTTTGCCTGGTTTTATTACAGAAAATTTTGATGGATGGGCCTAGAGCTTTTCTCAGGCCCGGGTTGACACAGTTTAAGTCAGTTCTTTTTTTAAAGGATTTTAGGTATCAAAAGTTTGTTCCTCAATGTTCAGAACAATCTTCTGATAACCGTGTAATTTCAAAACTAAAAATTAAACTGTTTAGTCCTTTTGTATACACATCAACGAATTCGCGGAAGACCTCAAGATGAACTCTGCGAGACATCCTGTATTTTCAAACAAAAATATCCGTGCATTGAACTCAAGTGCCCTACTTTCACGCCTGAGTAACTGAACTTTGGATCAATTTTGGCACATAAGACATTTGAAGTTAGAAGAAGAAATAAAACTCGGTTAAATTGTGGTTAAATCACATATTTTTTACAAGCATATGCCGAATTTCCCCATTTTCCCGCTTTATTTTGCTTTGAATGCACTTTTCTTTTTGCATTGTACATTTTTTGTTGTTGATATTTTTGTCCTATTGTAATTAAAGCGATTATACGTTTTCTCATTTAAGCGTAATCATTTTAGACTTTTTTTTTTTTAGATTTTTGCTACACGCAGAATACTTTATAGGAAAAATACTTTCTCTTCAGCAAGTCGTGGGTAATGCATGAGAAGACTAGGGAGGGGGGAGGGGGCGGCTGGCTGGCGTTTGAAAGCACGGCAGAGAAAACCGAAAACAGGATCGATGTAACAGCTGATATTTGTCCAAATAGTTAGGAAACGGGTGGAGAGTGTCATGACTCAATTGTGCTGCCACTGAAGCCGTTTTTGTGGGGCGTGTAACTTCAATGACTAAATGCCACGTTGTGGGTGTGCGTGTGTGTGTGTGTGTGTGTGTGTGTGTGTGTGTGTGTGTGTGTATGTGTGTGTGTGAGTAAGGAGGGATGGGAGGGGGGTGAACCGGTTTTTGTAAACTCTTTTTTTACTCAAAAAGCTCACATAATAGCTTGTGTTCACAATAAGTCTTGAAAAAAAAAATACATGCATTTAGGTAATTACAGGAGTCCCAGAACGTGCTGGAATTCTTCTTGTTCTTCTTCCTCTTCTTCTTCTACTTTTTTGTATCACTTTGTTGTAAAATACATTACGTCGAAAACTGTCGACGGTCAAAATATCGACAGGCGAAAAGGCGGATACAGCGTCGGTCATTCCTTCATCAAAGGTTCTATCCCAAAAGAGCGTTACTGGCTGAGAGCTATGCTCCCTTCCCCATCCCTTGATAGCTGCGGTTAGGGTAGAAGTAGGCTTGAGAGGGATCCTTGTTCGGGGTTTAATGGCATTAAGAAACAAATGTCTTGTTTTAAGGTGCTCCACATTTAAGGACTAATGCCATGATTGTTTAAGGTACCGTTAAGATCCGAGTAGGCTCAGTCTTGCCAAAGAATATCCATGGGTCTTGCCCATGCAGCAAGCGGAAACTGGATTTATTTCGTTGGACAGCAACCGTTATTCGTTTGAGGTCTTTATGTATGGTTTCTGTTTCATCTCAGCTCATCTATCTTCCAGACTTCACATTAGATCAAAATAAGTGTGTCATTGAAAGTTGAATTTTATTGAAATTGTTTATTTTTTTGTGGCGGAGACTGTCTATAAATAAATGTATATTTGACTAAATCAAAGTATATTAAATCCCATAGATGTTAAGTCCAATTAAGTTTATAAAGCTGTCTACTTAATTCCACTCAACATTGGTTAGTAGACGTTTTATCCGCCTTTAAACTTGTCGGCGTTGTGGTCGACGCTTTTTCCAGTGTTCGTTACAGAGCATACGACCACCTTTTGTATTTTGCTGCCCCCCCCCACCCCCCCCCCCCCGAATAATAAGCGTTGCGTGCCTATTAAGAAACTGCCATATTTTATGAAAATATTCGCTGTCTCTGTCCGTTTTGTTACTGGGCGTGTTGTCATCCTGGAATCAGATTTCTATAACTGAATAACTAAAGCTTCAAATTGTATTAATGAAATACACAATAGGCCCATAGAGATCACTCAGAGATAACGGATTTACGTTTACTTGGAAAGATTCAAATTTAATTTTATGTATCTGTAAAATAACTTGAAGTGTCTTAAATTGTTTGGATTGATCAGCAATCTTAGATATCAAGAGCTTACTTAGAGATATAACAAAGAAACTGTGATGCCACTATTTAAAATAAAAGTAAAGTGGGCGAACTGTGATAGAAATACCCTTGTAGGCAGTGACTCCTAATTTCAACATTTACAAATATTTTGTTCTGTAAGTACTCTACGCGAATACATGTATTTAACATGTTGTTTTTCCTTGCAAGGAAAGTAAGGATTAGGGGGTGGTGATATTTTTATCATGGCCCTTTAAATTTAATAAACATGTTTTTGTTTACAATTTCAACGGCATATTAAACCGGAAGATATTAACAGACAGAATGAGTAAGCAAACTTGTTGTTTTAGAAGTACAAAGTAAATGTAACTGTGAGAAAAGGATTGCAAATGCCGTCAGCACATTAGCACCTTAAAATTGATTTCCACTAACCGTCAGTAACGAATGAGACAAAAAAAAATCAGCGGAAACTTACTGGTGCTGATTTCTTATAGTCCTCTTATACTTAAGGTAAGAATACCCACTTACTGTGACATTGGCAGGAGATTGTTAAAAATGGTGTCAGCAGCTGTCACTAGCAGGGACCTCAGCAGAGAAGTTGCTACTGAAGTGACTGTCAGCGCAGGTATTCACAAAAATTATCAGTGCAGTTAACTGTATACCGCACAAGGGAAATCTGTCCAGCTAACTGTACACTACACATGTTATCTGTGCAGTTAACTGTACACTTCACATGTTATCTGTGCAGTTAACTGTACACTATACATGTTATCTGTGCAGTTAACTGTACACTGCACATGTTATCTGTGCAGTTAACTGTACACTATACATGTTATCTGTGCAGTTAACTGTACACTACACATGTTATCTGTGCAGTTAACTGTACACTATACATGTTATCTGCGCAGTTAACTGTACACCGCACAAGGGAAATCAGCACATTTAGTTAAATTTCGCGAAGAATTTTACAAGTATTTTAATATGAAAGTGAAATCTGTTGATTAACTTTCCAAAGTTCTGTCTGCTGCATGGGGAGTTAACGGAATTTGCTAACTGTGCAGTTAACTTTTGTGAATACGGCTACAGACTCTAAGGAACAAGATAGGCTGGAACAGCTTCAAGGGATTGACTGGGTTCTTTGTGGCATCTTACCTCCCTGGCTTCCAGCTTTTTTGCGCTGCCGTTTCTGTAACCGAACTATTAAGAAAACATGAAATTTTTGAAACTTCAATTAACTTTAACTTTTGCGTAAAAAGATTGGTAAATATTTGAACACCCAAATTTGTCATCACTAATTTGATTGTCATTTACCATTTATGTGTAAAACCCAAATTTATAACATGGTCCTGAATGGTGCAGCGTTGTAGTGCAGTTTGAAAAATGCTCAAGTATCACCAGTAGTCTTTATTCTAGAAATGGTTGAATTTCATTGAGCGCTTGCTATTATTTATCATACATCGTGAGATTACTGAAGTGCGAATATTTTTGACAACATTAATCGGGTCGCAAACACTACAGTTACAGCTGGCTTCAGCAAAAAAAAAAAAAAAAAAAAAAAAAAAAAAAAAAAAAAAACACCCGTATAACAGCCACTATTTCACGTAAAAAGAGAGTCCTACATAAATAAATGCAGTATCTTTATCAACATCACCGACCGTCTAAGTTATTTCTAAGTTAATGTTTAAACCTTTAAATAAAAAAAAGAACAAACAATAGACAAAAGTGATCAGAATTATATTATGTATGTGATGTTTGGAAACTGCCCGGAACTAAATACTCTCTAGTAAAGGAATTGCATGCTACATCTGACGCATGGAATTCAATGTGTCGGCTTTTCCGTTATCCGGGCTAGGGATTGCCCCGGGGATTGCCCTGGGGATTTCCCTTGTTTCATTTCCCTATGGCAAAAGATGTCGTGATATGTGTCCCCCATTCAAAATTCCATTCAAAGTACCCAAATTTAAAAAAAAAAAAAAAATTATGGTCTGATTTGGAGGAAGTTGCACAGTTTTATTGTGCCAATTGTTTAAATAAATAATGCAATGATATCAACATTTTTTTTTAGTTTAGAAATTTAGAATTTCCTTTATTTATGTGATTAATAGTTTAACCGATATCATACCTGATTCAGCTCTGTCAGAACCATTGAGAAAGTTAATGTTTTCCCTGTTATGACACCCCAGAAACCCAATCCGCATAAATACGCACGAAATGAGAAAATGTACTTTTACAGCAAACCATGAAAATAAACTCGTTTTTTGTTCGTTTTTTTTTTTTTTCAAAAATGATTCATAGGCATTTGCCGTTTGCACGAAGTGTTTTTCTCAACTATGACCGTAAGGAATCTATTACATTTCTAATTGCAACTGTTCTTGGATCATCAAAACGACCTGTCACAAAAATGATAATTTGTGCAAAAGTTTGTTGGAGGTAACAATGTACAACATATGGATAGGATCAAGCGTGTGGTAGGAATATACCATTAGCGGAAACAGCTTGTTTTATGTTTTGCAATATTTATACCTTGTCGTTTAATAAGTGATTTTTGCAGTTAAAGTGGTTGTTTTTTTATTGAGTGCTTGTTTAAATTGCTATGGATGGTGCAATATTTATGGCCAAACAAACGAACAATAAAAGACTTTGGACAACTTCCAGTCAGATCAGAGTGCTCTTCATGTGACGTCACCAAAATGTGATGTGATGCTGTCAATGACAGAACAAGGTCAAATGCTTTTTACTGGTCTATGTAAAGCAATCACATGTCGCTAACGGACACTTTGAAATAGCCTTTGACTTTAAGCTGCTGAATACGTAGCAACAATCTATATCGGTCAAATATTTACATTTAAAGATATCTTCTCGAGTGGCGTCATAAAAATATCATTGTTTCGTCAGAAGTAGACACATTTTTGTGACGTATGATGTTGTGTAGCTAACAACAGTGTAAGCAATAAATATCACTGCGGCAGATAGCAGGATAGACAACGTTTTGAAACGTGTCAATTTAATATTTCGAACCCGGATACAAGTACTTTTCAGCGTAGGCATCAAGCATTTATAGGAAGATTTAAAACGAAAGAAAAAAAACCCAAAGAAATAAAAACGCCTAACATTGCCGCCATTGCGTGTCAAAAGAAGATCATTTTGCTTGTCTGTTTAAAAAACTTTACTGCAGTGAAATAAATTTATCCGGGAGCATTGAACTTTTCACCATGTTTTCACCTTGCCTTTCACCATATCGGGTTCATAGTTGTATCTGCAGCTTTTGTAGTTCTACGTGTGTCTTTCACGTAATATTTACAGTATAATGTGTTCCTTGGGCAATGGGAAATAAAGTCACATCCACGTGTCAAACGCACTTGTTTTACTGCATTCTACAATTTGACAGCATAGTCACAAGAATATTCGACACGTGGCAAAGTCAGTCTAGGAAAAAACACAGGTTATCATCGTACAAAAAATGTTGGTGTTAGATGCTAAAATCGCATCTAACACCCACATTTTTATGTATGGTGGTAAGTTTTAAAACGGTAAGAACTTGCGGCTACCAAATGATAAACATGTGGTTCTAAAAAATCAATAACACGTGTTATCCTATATTGTACCTAACTATATGTTAACTACTAGAAGCCAAACCACGCAGTTGACCCGTGGTTGTGTTTTTGGAAACTCCCATATAGTCAACATGTTATCATATATGAGATACAATATGTCAACGTTATATGGTATTCATATATTCCCAATAATATTATCACATGATCACCCCGTTTAAATTTTACCACCACATGGTAACGTGATTACCACATGTTTTAGGAGCTGATTGAAGACTGTGGCTAACATGTCTTTGTTAAACTGAATGAGCAAGTGTTTATATGCTGAATATAGTGGCCATAAAGTAGAAATTCATCATGTGGTGCAACATATATCGAATATGTGGTTGTATGAATTTGGCCAACAGTCCTCATGGAAACGTCTTATAAAGAAAAGGTTCTATGAGTGTTGCGTATAACGTCTAGCGTTTAACCAAGGTCTTTTACAGATTACGCTGGATGCGCCTGGGTTACATACATAAACATACATTTCCGTTTCGTCTTATGCCGAGTTTAAGTGTAGCTACTTCGAGAAAAAAAGGAGATGTTTCAGATAAGAGCGCTACGATGCTTTTCAATGTAATGGAAATAGTTAAATTTATAAAGACCAACCGGAAGTAAACTTTTTTCTTTTAAGTGCGAAACGCATTGTTGTTCTCGACCAATCAAATATGACACTTCGACGGCTGACAATACTGCTTGGTTAAATAATGTATTGCAAAAAAAAAAGTGTTATCTTAAATAGGTTTTGCTGATCAAAGCGTATTTGTTAAAACCTTTTTAGTTTATTAGTTACTTCCCAAACAGAGATAATCAAGAGACTGTTTAATCGGATGCGTATATTGTCGTTAATAAGAAGTCCTTCATATCACTGGAGGCTCTTGACTTCATAGCTCTTCTGAAACAACCACTTGTGTCACCAAAGTCATTTAAATAAGGATAGTTATGCATCCTATAAAAAAATGCTTGCATAATTCAACTGAACAGCTTAATCCATGGCTCTCTCGTTTTTCTTCTTTCTTCAACATTGAACATTCTGACGAAAAAAAAAAGGACATAACAAATGAACCTCTGTTATTTCACCAGAGTGGACCAACCCAGCTCTGAAATTGAATCAAGAGTGCAGCTACAAGAGTGATACTCTCCTAGAGGGGCTTACATTATAATAAAAACTTGTTTTTTTTTTAACACAACATAAATAAAATTATGCAAGTCATCTGCCGCAGTATTTTGTGGCAATCCACTGAACGCCTATGTGACGTCGCAGCGTCGATAAAACAAATCACAAATTTTCAAATATTTCTTTTCGGTTGATACTAATTCGCAGTGTCTATTCAACGTTTTTATATCTCAACACTGAATAGGCGTCGGCAAACAGAAGTTGTATTTACACAAGGAAAACAATGTTGGAAAATATACCCGTAAACATGCCCTTCTTCCAGGGCTGAACTCACTTTCCGGTAACTTCAATGAAAAAGCAGCTCTCCAGGGGCTATACAGCGTCGCTTTCCCCAAATCTATGCAACATCGCTCTTCGAACGTCTGTCCAACATCGGAAAAACAACGTTTCGTCTTGCAGGATCGACAAATTCGCTTCGTTTATCCGACGTTATAGAATTCCCTGCTTATCCGTGAGATTTCAGGCGCTGCCTTTTGCTTAGGTCTGGTGATCTTAGACCGCTTTCCTCAAGGTTGTTACCAAAGACTTCCAACTCAAGCTTGCTGTCTAGACATCACACCCTCCCACCCTAACCACACAATCGGACCGTATTGATACAACGAAATCTACTTTTCTTGTTGAAAATTATGAACAGCGTTGCTTCTAAGTAACTCCACTGTGCCACTTGGGTAGACATCGCGACCAGCATTCCCATCAACGTCGGGATATGGATGTATATGAAAATAGAAACAACATCTTTCTGCCCAACGTTAGAGAGACGTCGAGGGAACGACGCTAGATAGACGTTGGAAGATCGACGTTGTAGAGACGTCGGTGAAGGTCGTTTTATAGACATTGGAAAATCGACATTACTGAGCTATCCTTCAATCGAAGTACCCCTGGTCCGTGAGTGATAGCGTGTGTAGGCAATAAAAGACTTGCGTGTTCTGAAGTTTAAATTATCAGTTTCATTTTCAAAGACCTGCCATTCTCGGGGCAGGAGAGGGAGAGCAGGTGGGGTAATCTGTCACACATCTGATATCATACATGCAGATAATTGAATATGTGTTTGAGTATTTAAGGCATCTCATGTTATGTTATTATGTAAAACTGGAGTAAAGATTAAATCTAATAATGTTAAACAGATAATTTACTGACAATTTTGTTATCAGCCTGTAACCATCCTAACACCAAAAGAAATCGGGAACCAAGTAGATATATTTCATAAAATATTAACACCATGGGTTGGCGGTATGCCCCAGTGGCCTGGGGCGAGGATCTGAGGGTCTACAAGTAAACAGCCATCTGTGAAAAGGCGAGCACGAAAGGCTGGCGGTTCGAATCTCTCAGGTTGCACAAGGCTAACAGCCAGCAAGCGTTGCCCATTCCAGGCCGCAGATAACCGCGGAAAAGTTGCGTGCTCCTGAAATGGAACGTGCATGTTCGAAACAACCTTCCATGTCTTTCATTCCTGGTTAGCAACGATATAAGGAGGATGCTATTTGATTGTATGCCTGACACTTATAGAGCTTCGATTATCCGGCGTTTATTCTGCAGTTCATTAGATGTCGGTGAAAGTGGGGTTTTTGGTTGCGACCAAAAAACAACTCTGTCCATCCGATCAAAAGCAACATTGTCCATCCAACGTCAATTCAACGTTTGCCAAAGACGTTGGCTAGATGTTGATCTGTGATCACGATGAGTCGAAACCTTTCACCTTAACGCTCAGATTGTATGGTAACTCTTTATCATGTTGTCATTTTAATTCACTTAAAGAGATAAACAATAGCTTTAAATCCAAAGAAATAATTCTTGTAGGCAATTGCTTTTGATTAAAAACATCTCCAAGTAAGCACTACACGTTGCTCAACGTTTGATTGACGAAGCACCCGACGTCGGATCTATCACATGATCTCTGTGTCACGTGATGTGTGACGTTGAAGACACGTGTGTGCGTTGTATTGATATCAGCGAATAAGTCCTTTGCTAAAAATGTGTGAAAAAAACTCATCTAACTGTGTATATTTAAGATTAGTTATTTAATAATAAAACACACCACAAACACACCTTTAGTCATATAGTTGTCAGGATCCGACAGTCATTTTCTGGGTGTAAGCATCCCTTCAAAATAAACGGATAAAAACAGTGATTAAGCATGAGTGTCGGGATTTGGCTGATTGTGGAAGACGACACAACGGCAACCTGCCGGCGTTGGATCAACATCGATTATCCGAGCCTAATCAGCGTTGTGAATAGGTTGTAAATTAAAGTCGAACAAACGTCTATTTTCCAGTGTTGTATTGACGACGGGAGAGTTACGTTGTATAGACATCAGGAAAATCGTAGTCTAGAATGGCCACATAGACACTGACAATGCTAAAGTGTAGTGGCCACCCCTATGTCAAATACCCCCCTTGGATCATCCAGTAACGCACGATATGTACGAAGTCTATTTTTATGATTTTTTTAAGTAGACAAAAAAAAAAAGCGCGCTCCCGAAATTCCCACATTTTACTTCCTCCTTTTCGTTTATTTTCGAAGCCACCTGTCATGGCTTCCATTTCCTGTGAGCGATAACATGATATTTTATTTGGTTGTGAACCGGACGTCTAAAAAACGTCAATTTTAAGACGTCTATTTAACGTTGAACCAAAAGAACATTTACTAGAGGCCGGAAAAAATGGAGTTTTGGTTGAGACCAAAAGCAACGTCTATTATACAACTTGCAATGTCTGTTCAACGTTGGTTTGACGTCGGAATGTTTACTGGGCTGGGTCATATTTTTTTTTCAAAAGAAGATTGAATTTTCTAGATTAATTGAACATTTCTTTGTGTCTGAGCTGAAATTTCATGTAACCGAGAATATCAAATAGCATGGAAATGTTTTGTACAACTTGTAGATGTGAAACGCAATGCGAATTAAAAAAAAAAAACACTATACATTAATTTAAGTCAGACTCTGTTGCAAACTTTCTAAATATAACTGAAGGAAAAAAAGATGAAATAATGTCGAGGATTCACAAGGCGGTAATTTCTTTGAAAAAGAAAAACGGCGCTCGCAAAAGCTTCCTTCTTCATTACAACAGGATAAAACAGCTGGTTCGGGGCGGTTTAATGACTGCAAGAATAAATAAACTTAAAACATTAACAATTACAATTATAAAAATTATAAAAAAACTAATAATTATAATACATTTTTAATATTCTATTTCTCGCATAGGGTCGAGTAATATCTCAGAAGCGTGCCATTATTTGAAAGTAAGCCCAGCCTAGGAAAGTACTATAGAAGATGTTTGGTTCCTCCAAACCCACGCACATTTTATATATCATCCCATGCATGAAGTCAACACCTCACATCATTTCAAAAGCGCAATTTTTACTGGGCAGTGTTATGAAGGACCTTCTGTCTTTGCATAAAAATATATAATTTGTACTGGGTCACCTTAATTCCCTAAATAGTTGGCATTCTGTTCTTAAAAACGAAACTTAAAATTATTGCTAAGGTTTCGTTTTAGAACTCGAGTTTTTAGCGCTCAGCCAATATGGCTGAAGGCTATTGCTATCGGTCTGTCCGTCCGTCGCACTTAAACTTTTTTCTTGTCCGGGCGATATTTCAAAAATTATTCATGGGCTCTTCACCAAACTTTACAGAAAGGAAGTATATATACTGCAGGCAGATGTGCAACGGGGGTTCAATTTGTCTCTTGTGCGTCCGTCGCACTTTAAACTTTTTTCTTGTCCGGGCTGTATCTAAAAAACTCTTCATTGAATCTTCACCAAACCTTAGATGAAGGAAGTACATGTAGTCTAGATGTGCAAAGGGGGGGGGGGGTCAATTTGTCCCGTATCCGTCTGTCTGTCCGTCCGCCACACTTTAAACTTTTTTCTTGTCCGGGCGATATCACAAAAACTATTCATTTGATCTTCACCAAACCTTACAGGAAGAAAGTATATATAGTGTACATGTGCAAGGATCCGTCCGTCGCTCCATCCGTAACACCTTGTATATTGTTTTGTCCGGGAGGTATTTCAAAAGAGTAACTGGACCACAATGATGTAAGCGATATTGGCTGAGGGCTCTGCATCTCCGATGCCTATGTTTATTGTTGTTCCTTGGTGCTTAATATGTCTAAGTCACACATTCCAGTAACCATGTTTTGTTTCAATGCCAAGTTTTACTAGGTTATGAGCTATTCAAAAAGAACGAACGCAAAACTTATAATGCACCCCCCCCCCAAACCTCCGCAGGAAAAATTAGTCATTTCATCAATTTATTATAACATTAGTGTACCCGAATCCCCGCCCCCTGCTCTTCATGTATATGTTTTATGGACAGTCCTTCACATCAGTCCTCATTCATATGGGAAAGTGACTTATAGTAGGATATATCTCCACCCCTGCTACGTGCACTCAACCAACAAACCAACATATTTATACCGCCAACATTAGTGGCCATGGAGAATGAAGCTTTGGATTGATTAAACTGAGCAAATGATGAGCAACTTTCACATTGTTGGAGGACGGACGGCGATATTTTACCTTCTCCCCCCGTTTCAACTCCTCCATGTTTTTCTTTTCCGGAATGTTTTATTATTATTTTTAATTTTTTATTTGTATTTTTCTAGATTACAAGGACATAGCTTATCCTAAATGTTAAAAGTTCAAGAAGTTTCCTTGGGTGCGGGAATGACCAGTGGGAACATGACGTGTTACACCTCCTGCACTGGGTTTTGTAATAATACAAAAAATATAAGCGTTTTGCATGCTAAGGCAAGTTAAACAAACTGATATGCATCACTTTATACCTAATTTAGTCTCCGAGATGAGGGCCCACTTGACTGTTTGAAGCTTTTTTAGTTATCTACAGCCATCTAAAACCATTGCCAGGACCCTCATCTCCCCCCTCCCCCGCCCCCCCCCCCCTCGAAAATAGTAAACACGAACATATAAAAGGAGTGCGCATAATTTTTCAAGCTCATTACGTGATTCTGAATTTGGAAACTGAATGCGGGCGACAATTTATATAGTCAATGTTTAAAAGGATCATGTTTTAAATTGCATAAATATATTTGCGCGAGGCAGTTTTTCACAAGGCTCTTATTAAATGACTCAACCGAAATAAAAAAAATATATGTTTATTATGATTCACGCACCAGTAAATATCTATCATAAAAAGGATCTTAGAGCTTCACCAGCAACCTTTTGGTATTTTAACAGTAAAAGCATACAATCCCACAGCTTAGCTCTTAACTCGCAACTCTGATATAAGTAACGTGCGATATTGGGAATAATTTATAAATTATACAACGGATAACAGGAAAATGGCGGTCGCCTGTGCACCATTACAGTGGCACAATTCTTCCTTCCACAACGATTATTTGGATAATTTTCCGGAGGTAGGTAAAATATTGCCTTGCAACAATTTGTCAAAGTTTTTTTATTGCCATTATGTGTATGAACTGTTCCAGAAATGAAGATGAACCGTTAATATTAAGATAAGATCTAATGAAAAGTAACACCGAACAATTGCATTGAAAAAATATCAGAAAATTCATTTTCGGTTCCATGTAGCCCTCACAGTGTATGGTATTTCTGTTATAGCCTTAATCCTTTGCAGAAATAACCTGACATTATTTTTTCACGTGAGTGTCTCATTACACAGATACATAACCGCCTATAACATCGATAAGCGTAAAAAAACAATGTAACCTTATGAACATTTAAGGTCACTGCTCACATATTTCATTCATAATATGAGTATTATAAACAATGCACAAAAAGAAAAGAAAAAAAAGTTTGAGTGAATGCAATTAACAATATGCAACAGCTGCGTCGTAAAGTGAAAAAGATTTAATTTCTTCGTAAATCCTTCAGGTTTAATGGACATGTTTTTATTTTAAAAATTACTTTTAAAATTAATATTTTTACGTATCGACTATGCAAAAGCAAGTGTAAGAAAGTGGCCTGAAGTGTAAAATCCATCTGTGAAGTTAACCCCTATCTTCTTGGTCAATATAATTTATAAAATTGAAATAATATTTGATAAATCGGTGAGAAACTTGAACAGACCGTTGTTGAATACAACATAGAACGGTTCGTTTCGAAGACCTGATTTCAGTATTATTGACAATATAATTATTAAAACCTGGTCAAAAGAAAAATGGTGAATTTTCCCAAATGAGCTCAAGTTGTCACCCCTTCTAGCTGGCTCTGTGGTCTTTTCTAAATTTTACCATTTGCATGGGAGCTGGATGTCAGAGTATGAATATCTTTGCCCTTCATGTTTTTCCAGGTCCCGTCCCCTTCCCCCTCCCCGTATTTTGAATGCGTAATTTTTGCTTCGGAAGCATTAAATCGTACGGTAAAGGCTAGTCTTGGCGGTCCAACGGAGGTTCGAGAAAAAGGGTTAAATTTGATAAGCAAAGTTGATTAACCCGGCGTCTTGAAATGCTAGAATTTTAAACATGTTGAGTCGTACAATAATTAGATTCATGTGGGGTGGGATTTCGTTGACCGTGAGGGCGGGGGGGGGGGGGGGGGGGGGTTAGGAAGGTTGTTTTCCCCGTGCCTCTGAGACACCGAAGTGTTTTTTTTTTAAAGTAAAAATACGGTGTCGTGAATACAATGGCCATAAATCTGGGTACTCTTCGACTGTTTTGTACAACTTTAGACTCATCTGTCAGTTGTTCGATGCACATTTCCCTCCTCCACCCCGTTCTTGGTAGGGAATAGTTTAAAGTAACACGTGAATGCACTGTATTTTGACACGCATATGAGCGTTTCAGAATAACGTCAAAATATAATTGTTAATTTTTTTTGTAAATGTTGCACTTTCCAACTAAAAAAGTACCTGCAGAAGTAACCTTTTGGTGTTGCATGAGATATATTAAGGGAAGCGGGGTTATTTTAGATTACCAGTTATCACAATTTTATGAATTTTGATGCATTTCTGCAATAAACACACCTGAAATAATGGGCCCATTCAATTCACTCCTCGCTGCTTTAAGAATTCACATTGATAATAAATCAGCTGTTTCTTTTATATTCACAATTGCTACCGAATCTTGCCGTAATTACCCGAACACATTTTCGTAGCGCACTTGGGAAATCCTCTAAACCAAAACGAGGTTCGTCCCGGACATATCTGCCGTATTTGGAAAAAGTCGGTAGTTTCCGCCGGTAATGGGGGACCTCCCAGGAAATCACATCACCCATATATGGTGACTCAGGTTCCGACAATGCTATTGATTGTAAAAACTGGTGCATTGAATCTTTGGCAAGCAGCTGATCGGAATGAAAACCTATCAATATAAAACAACAAAGGAAAATTTAATAAAATAAATTGATAGAAAATATTTTGTTGTATTTTCTGCATCATTGTGACTGTTTATTGTAAACTATGTTATTATGAAGAACAATTTTTAGGAGTTACAAATTTGAAACGAGGAAATACCACGAGATTTACCACCGAATTGTAGTAGCTCGTCATTTTGACGTCATGTCTGGTGAATGAGAGTAGTAGAAAGCTCGCATTTGATTGGCTGAGGCGTTCCAAATATGGGCATAAGATTACTACAACGTAGCGAAGTTCATTCATAAAATTGCCTAGTATATAAGCATTCAGTTCATTCATGAGCTGAGATCGTTCTTCAAAACATTATGTTGAAGCGATGATTGTGTGTCAAACTAAATGCCACTTTTGCTCGTAACACATGTAAACGAAAACTAGGATAAGGTCAAAGTGTGTTCGTGGAACATCGCTGCTGCTATAGCCGTCAGTTTTTTGCAACAAAACTTGGGATATTTTTCTTATATATTGGGTGTTTCACCACACCAGTTCCATGTTGTGTACAATGATAATGGACGGACTTGATACTTTGTCGCAGGTGGCCTTGGCCGACCTGAGCTTCGAGGCTTACAACCCACCCAACGGACAGGGTGGGCGTCACGATAGCGTCGCCACAGAAGGGGAACTCAACACTCCTATTAACAAGAACGCGGGTGTCGAATTCAACTTCGGGCCATCCGACATTTCTCAGGAAGCACTACCAATAACTGGTAAGAGTTTTACTTTCTCTTTATTACTTTATATAAATTGTTAGTAAATCTGAGACTTAGTTTGGACTTGATATAGAAAACAAACCGGGCGTATGACTGTAGATGTAACAGCATCTGAACTTCAAACACAAATTCAACAGTTGGACCAATGGGTGCGTTTTGTTATGGTGTAACACCCACTCATGGGAAATTTTGCACTTGCCCACTTGATGCCCACAACTTTCGTACCACACTGTTACGGCGCAACTGAACATGAAACGTTCTTATTTTTTATCAACGGCATCTAGGATTTTCACATACCAAGTGACGTCGAAACTGTGTTATATATTTGGAGCAGAAGTTGTAATATCACAGCACAAGAAAGAAATGATCGAAGAGATAAAAAAATAAAAAAGCAAACATTTGAATATTAGATCTGGCTTAAGACTTATAAATTAACATCACGCTAATCTAACATAGTCACACACACTTGAAAATGAAATTACAACGCAGGGTGGCGGCAACAGACATATATAACAGTTTATATAAATATATGGTCAACGGTTACGCGTAAGAAATCAGTTATCTGACTGTCAGTTATAGCAAGGCGATCCTTTACATCTTGTCGGTACCGTGTGAGTCATCCATAGGCACAAGTTCGATGTCGATGTTAGAACTTTTCAGTGTATATCCAGTCTTGTAATTATACGTAGTTAATTAACCCGTTACTTTAATGATTGTATAAACAGCCCCGCCCCCAACCCTTCTTCTCACCCACACAATTACTAAACTGTCATCTCAGTTACTTTACATCACGTGGTGCTTGAATATTCGGTTGAAGATGCAAAATGTTTAGAATATCATAAACACGCATCAAGTAAGATGAATCATACACGTTCCTGTCTGTGAAGAACAGGTTCTCCCGGAACCCAACATATGTATACACTAAAACGTCAATTATGTATGCTCTAGAAAGCGAGGCCTTAACAAGTGCATTCCCAGGGTGAAGTAAATTCAACCTCTATTTCAAGTGACTTGAAATGTTAATGGTAACCGCATATTATCCCAGGGTGCAGAAAACAAGTCATGCAAAGACCAAAAGAAATAAATGTAACGCAACACTTTATAATTATGTTGAGTGTTACCTCGATATCATGTTTTGGTACAGTCGTTCAGAATACAGACATTATAAACAAATAAAAAAGTTAGCACGATTAATCTTTTTACCGGCACGTGACCAAAATAGCAATGACATAATGTTGCTGCAGTGTATATTTGAATTTGTGAATGGAAAATCAGTTACACTAAACGGAACCGCAGACTTCCTGGTCTAGTTTTATAACCAATGGCTGCAAGCTATTGAAAAGAAAGATTACGTTTCGTATTTGGCACTGTGTTTTGGCAAGAATTTACCTGTAAAAAACGGCCAGAGAGAAGCAAACAAATGGGTTTTTGTATTTGGCCTTAATTCACAAGGCAGCCATATTTACGGAGTGTAATAAAAGTCTATTGTGGTGTGCGTTTTCAGCTGTAAATTGGTAAAATGGGTCGAATTGATCTTTCTTCATATGGAAGGGTTTCACAGAAAGGCGTGCATTAAAGCCAATTGTTGTTGTCGTTGTTGTTGTTGTTTTTTTTTTTTTGTGTTTTTTTTTTTTTTGCAATCGTCTGCTTATTGATCTCTCCTGCAGACGAGCATCGGAAATCAATTCTGGGACTTGTTTCTCTACATTGTTGCACAATCTCATTTGCAATCTTGATTGCATCTACAAGACAATCAATACATCAATTTGTCTGTCAAGAAAAAAAGTATTGTTTTATTGTACGAAAAATATTGAAACAACAAACAAGTATTAAAATTGCCTACGAACATCTTGCCCTTTAAGATGAAAGTAAAAATCACAATACTACAATACTGCATTTATATTATTAAACATACCAAGAATGTAGAGGCCAGGTTACGAAATGACGCCACAATTTACAATGCCTGCACTTGTAAAACAGTGAACATGCAATAAGCATTTACGCCCCCACCCCCCAAAACCCTCTCCCTGAAAGCACATTAAAAAAAACCGTAGAGTTTATCAAACATTCCGTTTAAGAAACTGATTGGTGGACTTTCAAAATATCGTCGGGTAATATATCGTCATACATTTTAGTATGTAGGAAATCTCCAGAACATAGCTAATTAACATTACATAAAGATGGCACAGCTGTTTGATTACCATTGTCCTTCATGCACTGATCGATTGTCCTTTTTTATTGTTTCTGCCCATTTGTCCGCAGTTGTTGGCTGAAGTGCATATGATCTGATGTCACACGGGGAAGAGTAAGAAGGGGAGGGGGGAGGGTGGGAGGGGGTTGTCACATTGTGATCGCCATTCAAGTCTTTGTGAAACATGTGGACGTGAAATGGGTATGTTCCATTCCATTGATGTTGTTCTTTGGTAAGCAAAAGCTGGCAGTGTTGTCGGAAGAGCCGACACTAATGAGGTTTCCCATTTACCTCAGAAACCTACGTCATTTGTGTATTATAATATTACTAGTAGCCAGTTTTCTGCAAGTGGAAAAACAGAGAGCTATTTATAGAACTCGATTTGCGTAGGTTACTCATCAACTGCTGAAGTTATTACGTCGGTAAAACGTGATAGCATTAATGCTAATGATATTCCATATGCATAGCAGCTTAAAGTTGCTTTGCCCAACAACAAACTCGCCACTCCTGACGTGAGTTTTCTACCGTCAACACCATCAAGAGTAAGGGATATAAACACGAACCTTTGCATCATTGATAAATAGGTTTATTTACTGAAGTCGTGCAGCGATTTTCTTTCGGAACTATTTGATTGATCGGAACAGACGAGGCTTGGAAGCACAAACAAGTTTTATGAATGAGCTGACGTCATACAGGCATTGCGCTCTCTCATTGATGTTGATGTTTACAGCTTACAAACAGACACAACTGCTTTGCGTACGAAGGCAGCTGTTTCACTCGCAGACGCAGAGTACATTTGCAATAAATCTGTTTACGACCTTTTGTTGAAAATACATACAAAAATTGAAAGAACATTTTCATTACGACAACCTATATTTAGAATACCCTCATCAGATTTTTTTATTTCGTTTTAACTGAGTAAGTTCAGGCAAGACTGGTTCAGAATAACCAATATGGGGATAAAAAGAAAAGGCGACTCGAAAGAAAATTCATTTAAAACAAATGGATTTGACGATGAAGCATTGTTGCTATTGCTAAAAATGGGAGAAATAACTGGTGAGTAATACCAAAATCAAAGTCAATAACAAGCATCGATATTAGTTATAAATGAGTAAAGTTCGCTCATCCGTAGTTAGTCAGTCAGCTTTTAGATTCTTTCATTTTTAGGCGTTTGTTTTTATCTTATTAACTGCATTTTTGTTATCAGAAATGTTTGGTTTCAGAAATTAGACATTCGTTCATTTCCCTCAAATTGCTAATTGGTGATAATTTTTTCAGAAGAATGTTATCTATTCAACGACAGTTATTTAATAAGGTTTATTTTTATTATCTGTATTGCTATCAAATAGATAAACTGTTTCATCTCATCCAGTTATGGCCACAGGTCCTATCTAAAAGTCCACACAGCTATCTGGCGGCACAGGCTTTAATAAATATAGTATCTATTATTGTTTTCGCACTGTACATATTTATAAAGACATAAATTGAATACACAAGTGAATCACTTAATGAATTTATTGCTATGTACATAATGCATATAGTGCATTGGCCAGTGAGTCACTCGCTCGCCGTCATTTAACTGCAGAGATAGATACAAGTCAGCAGGTTTTGTTATTAAGTATTGACTAAAATATATCCATATCAACACATGACGTCAAACTCCAAAGAACATCGTAGTTCTCTCTGGTACAAGAAATCAACTAAAGAAGCCAAAACATCAATATAAGGTCAATAATCGTAAATAACAATGAATATCATGTGCAGTTGCGCCAATTGATAGGTGATAAATCATGCTCCAAGAATAAAAAAAAAATAAAAAGTGCGCGCTGCACCGGTGCCCTTTCAAGCCATTTCCTTTGAGTGAAATATAGGCACTGTTCACATTTGCTGTTGAATAGTATAACGTGTGTTAATTGCCTTTGTTTTCTGAATAAAGAGAAAAACGTAATAATAAAAAAACTAAAATAATAAAAATGAACTGGTGTTTTATTGATGAATACTTTCACATCTCTCTGTACATGGTAATGTCGGTATGGAGAAATATTGCGCAAAAAATAACACTTGATGACTGAGTGCAAAATGTAAAAGATCACAAAGTCATACGCATATTTTACTAGACATATGTTAAAAGTTTCCTGATGTTTTGTCTTTTATAGCTACAATCGAAGCTGCGGTGACGATACCAGAGAAAACGTCAAGTAACGAAGCGACGCCTACGACACATCGTATCTCGTACAAAGGGACGTTTACGACCAGTGCCCCCGCCACGACACAACAGCAGACAGGCGCCACCAGTTCTACGCAGGCGTCCCAAGGCTCGGCGAATATCCCATCGATATTCTCACCATTGCTCAGCATCCTTACTCAGGGAAACCTAGCCCCAGCTGCTCTAGCTCAACAAGGCCAACTAGGCGTTTTCACTGACGCCGATTTCGGGGACATTTTTGATGATGAGAAGGACGATAAACAAAAACAACAGCAAAGTGCTACCAGCCCGGTGCAAAGGCAAGACACCCAGAATTTCCCGCTGTCAGCCTCATCACCACAGCAATTGGGCACGCCAGCAAATAGCCCTCAGTCTGAACCGCTGACGGTCTTCCCCGAACCGACGACGCCTCAATCGGTGAGTCAGGCGTCCCCTGCACCATCGTGTGCCTTGAGCGTCAACCAGAGTCCGGAGCCTGATCAGATGCATTTTAGTGATGCCTATGCCTCCCAGCTGCCGCGTAGTGCGCATTCCACCCCGGATCCCATCTATCCCCATCAACAGGGCACACCGCAGTCATTGGGAAGTCCTATAAGTCACCCAAGCTATACTCCACCCCCTCCTCCGCCTCCTTATAGCGCAACAACCTTGCCAAACTATCCGGTGAAAGAGCCGCCAATCTACAGCAGCTGTGGTCACATGGGGCCGGAGTGTATGCCACCTAGTAGCTTCTCAACCGCTTCTTGTGCACAAATGATGCAAGGACAACTTTCAGTGCATGTCTCTGAAGACCTTACTTATTCTAAATCCGTTGGTCAAACTGCTTTAAGGTGGCAGCAGCAAGCTATGGCCACTGTGAGTGAACCCAGCGCGTGTATTCCAGACTTTGGTGCTTTGCAAGTCACATCAGCGCCTACGGACATTATGCCTGGTTATGGAGCCCAGCAACAAAGTATGATGAACATTAATGTGAAACAAGAGCCCATGGACACTAGTTTTATTACTGAAATGACCGGACCGTATGCCCCCGGTGCTAGTCAGCCTATTGGTGGTGGTAAACTTACTCCCAGTGACATTTTAAATGCTCAAATGGCGCAAACAGGTACACCGCCTTCTCGACTACTTCCGGTGAAACAACGGAAATATCCGAATCGTCCCAGCAAGATTCCAGTGCACGAGCGCCCGTATGCATGCCCAGTAGAAGGTTGTGATCGACGCTTTTCGCGCTCTGATGAACTAACGCGTCACATTCGAATTCACACGGGTCAGAAACCATTCCAATGCCGCATCTGCATGAGGTCATTTAGTCGTAGCGACCACCTTACGACCCACGTGAGAACGCATACAGGAGAGAAACCATTCAGTTGTGACGTATGCGGGCGTAAATTCGCCAGGAGTGACGAGAAGAAACGTCATGCTAAGGTCCACCTAAAGCAGAAAGTGAAGCGAGAAGCCAAGATGGCCGCCGCTGCGGGTTCGGCCCAGCAGGGGTCGCCCACCAGCCACGGAACTCCCTCTCCTCCTGCCTCTGGGTCAAATTCACCTCAGAACCAGCCTATGTTTATGAGTGGATCCAATTCACCGCCGATGTTTGCGAGTGGGAGCCCTAGTCACCTCGATTTCATGACCGTTGTCACCAGCGCCCCTATCTGAGCGTATACCAAAATGATCGTGCATGTCGTTGTGTCTATTTTGAACTTTCACACCATGTAAGGCCATTTTGGCTACTGCTGTGGAAGTTTCTGGGTCCTGCAAGACCTGCGGGCCGACCGGCCCTCGCCCCGGCGCCGAGGTCTACGACACTGGGGCGAGTAAAGGGACTAGCTAACACCTGAGAAGCGTTGTCATAAAGACGAGTCATCAGACTTCGGTGGTCATGTGACCACAGGGATTAATGAAGTGGTGTGACGCAGAATGTGTGATGGGTTTCTTTGTGAAAACTTATGACACTGCTCAATCAACCAATAGAGTTTTGTCTGTATGTTGCTATAGTGTATGTTTCTTGTTGCTATGGTAACTTGTTGCTGTGTTTCACTTACTTACTTTGTTATTTTAAGCAAAGCCATACCGTTGTGCTGTCTTTGAGCGTCATTGCTGACAACTTTTATTTGCTTCTCCCTTTTTGAAAAGGCTAGCTCTCTTTAAAAATATTTTTATTTTAATTTTTAAGCAATGAAATATAAGCGCTTTGAACATTGTGTAAACCATACTATTTTATTTTTGCTACTGTATTTTAACGTCAGATGCTATTGTGATCAAATTAACATTGATTATTATTTCAAACTTCTTTTTAATACATTGGTAAAAAAATCGTTGAGCAGTTATTTATTATGAAAAAATTACTTTGAGAACAGCACAACTTATTTGAAATAAAAAAGTGTTATGCTCTTTAAGCTATATATGTTGTTCCTTAATTCTCCATCTAAAAATATCATGAATACGTAATATATATTGATTTCACTTTTATTGTAAATTAGAAATAATAGACTGACTTTTGTAAATGAACAGAAAAAGTCACTACAGTTGACACATTCCAAGCAAACTGCAGGCTATTTTTAGCGGGTAGAAATCATAGATATATAACTTTTGTATTCAGAAAAAATTCAAACGAAAAGGTAATTACATTAAAATATCAAAAGGAAAACTCATACCGGTGTATTGATATGCATTTGATTTTTGTTACCAGTGTAGTAGCTTATTAAGAATTTGTTTGAGAATCTAAGTGTGATGTGTAGCAAGGCTTGCGCGTTCCAATTATGGCTGTACATTTGTTTAACTTGGCGTACTGTGATCGCAATGAGCTGACATGAAATAGTTATATTTTCTTGTTGATTGTTTTATGTGGTTTTGATCGTGAAACAAGTTTGTTTTGTATTTGGACTGCCATAATAGCCACATTAAACCCCTCCCGCCCCATCCCCCCAACTCCACCCCCCCACCCTGACCCGCTACCACCTCTACCACTGGCTGTTGACAAGTTAACTGACTGACAAGTGCATAGGAGCAGCCCTTATCTCCAACGAGTGTCCCAGTTTAAAATAAGTGCCCAAAATGTGGCCATTTCTGAAATACATATATAATTGGATCATTTATCCATTTTGAAATATATTCTGTGTCAGAGCCGTGAAATTTCATTCAAAATGTGTGTTATTCGAGCTCTTATTTCACAAGCTTCTAAACCTGCTGCTGCTTTTTTTCTTGTTTTTAAATTTGAAATCATTGCACTGTTTAAAAAAAGCTGAACCCCGTTATATAATGTACTTTTCTCATGCCATGCTTTGCTATATGGTGTATTTTATCTCATTTTGAAAATGATCAGTGAGATGGTTGTTTCCTTTATATTTCTTCAGGTTTTGAGAGATGCTATAATTCTGCTTTGTCAATTCTTTGTGAAAACTTTGGTGACAATAATTTCACAAAGAAGAAAGTCTTTTAAAAAAACACACATTATGGCGTTTATTTATTTTTTGCGAGTAAAATATCTTTACGAGTTGTTCTGTGTATAGATATTTGTGGTTTGTACGTCAGGTGTAACACTGGCGGCGTTTGGATGTGAAAATGATGAGTTTAGGAGTATATAGAATTTGTTCATTTGAAATTTATATTATTTACTGCAAAAGTGCTTTTTGATTGAACACCATGTGTGTTATAATTTACAAGCATGGTATTTAATGCTTCCTATTCAGTAACTTTTGATGGAAAGCTTAAGTAGTACTGAATATATGTAGTACGTATATTAATTATACGATATTTTATGTGGCTACTTGTTATACTTAAAACGTATTTGAAATATATGTGTAAAAGTATTTGAAAAAAAAAACACATATAAAAATCAAGTTGTTTCTGTTGAATTTGTTCAGTTGTTCCTTTGTCTCACAGTTACGTAAGTGGTTTTTGCTTTTGGAGTTTATTATACCTATAAAGGTCATTTTAAAGGTCGCGAGTTTGTTTTCTCCCAAGTTATGGGCAGAGCTTGCTACAGTGTGAAGCGTCTATGTTGAGACTATCGTTAAGAAATCTATATTTTTTGTGACGTGAAATTCCGTTCTGATGTTTCTGTTCACAGTTTTTTTAACCAACTTGGCTGGTCTAAGTTGCAAAAGGACAGTAGAAATTAGAAAGTAGCGAATTTTGTTCTTTTTTCTATTAACATTTTTTCATGTTAACTGAATTGGTTCTTGCGCATTGATTACCTAAGTTATAGGTACATCGTTGGCTTTTTTTTTTTCAAACAATTTAAACGGAATATACCGGAATTAAAACATGTGGCAATTTAAATAGTTGTTAATTTAATCGAATTTACAGTTTGAAAAATCAGTCGCACGGTTTGTTGAATTTGTGAAGTGTTTGTTGTAAAGAAACACACAGTTTTATTTATGGCAATGAAAAAAAAAGAGTGTTCATTATTTAATTCGTTTTAAGTTACAGGCACAAAAATATCGTGTTTTTGTATACAGTGTCTTTGCATTTTTTGTTGATTATTTAGCACATGTTAATTCTATATATTGGTATGACAAAATAAAAGAGAGATTATCGAAAAATCATGCGACTTTGATTATTTCATTTTATATTTTAAATTGACTTTGAAAACTATTGAACAAGAATAAACGCCTGAACAATCAGGAACAGTGAAAAAAATATTGAATGCAAATTGCCTCAGAAATCTTCAGCCAAGACTTAATTTTTTTTTACTCTGGCTGTTAGGAACAGATGACAGTGAGGTCACAATCAAACTAGCAGCACCCGTTAAAAAATATAAACTTCCAGTGAAATTGCAACGTCAGTGTGTAAAATATGTGGACACAATACAAGACTTCCAGTAAATGATCAGAAGAGCAGGTTTCTAGCGCAAGGTTATATAAAAATATATTTTAAAAAAACTGCCCAAGGACGGGTGCAAGGCATAGGCTGAGCATTTGACGTCTTGGGTAAGCTTTACGGGAAAACTCACATCCCATCCTATGCATCAGGTGGAAGTACCATAACTGCTTTCCGGTAAAGCAAGCACTTCGCCCCCCCCCACCATACACGACCCGTTCCCCTGTATGACCGAGTACACGGACAATAAAACGTCCCCGAAATGTAATATTAAGTTGACTAGGAATAACAATAACAAGACCCAAATTTGAACAGAATCTAAATATCTGTCTCATACCGCCTGGTATTACATCTCGGGGGTATCCGGACATAACGGCGACGGCCATAACGGAGAAGACCAAAGCGGCGATGGCCAAAACGGCAACAAGTGCAACCCTGGACAAAACGGCGACGAAAATTAATAATTTAATGTTGAAAATCAAAATACAAACAATAATGTTGCCAGATAAATCAATTCATTTCTACTCGAAATGTTAAACACCTGACAAAAATTAAAACGCAAAAATACTTCCTTCAATGCGTTATTTCTTGAATAATATATTGCAAACAACACAGCTTGAATACGTCTTATAAGCCGAGTAGTGTTTGGTTTTTGTTGGCTTAAGGTTTTATTGACTGAGCAGGCATACGCCGTGTTACCTATTTACGCAGTGAGACCTCACACAAAGCTCTTCAACTGTGTTCTGTGGTGTACGTTAAATGCTCTGCAGATCATGCTCTTCATGAGTCCCAAGTTTCATGGTCCCAGGGCCCATAGTGTCAGAGAAGAAGACACAAAAAACGGAAAAAAGGACGAACGGCTGCTCGCACAAATTCATATAACTCTTGCAAGCCAAAGGTTTGTCAAGTGTTAAACTAGAACCTCACTTCGCTAGCGAAATGTTAAACACTTGACAAAAATTAAAACGCAAAAAAACTTCCTTCAATGGGTTATTTCTTGAATAATATATTGCAAACAACACAGCTTGAATATGTCTTATAAGCCGAGTAGTGTTTGGTTTCTGTTGACTTAAGGTGTTATTGACTGATCTAGCATACGCCGTGTTAGCTATTTACGCAGTCAGAGCTCGCACAAAGCTCACTGTGCATCTGTGTGTGATGTGGGTTAAATGCTACGCATTTACTTGCAAAAAATACACTCTTTTCACATGGCGTTTAAACAATGAAAACGAAATCAAAGACGAAAATAAAAAGTGACATGCACATGTTCAGATCAAGCTCTTCATAAGTCCCAATTTTCATGGTCGTAGGGCCCATAGTGTAAGAGGAGAAGAAGACACAAAAAATCGGAAAAAGTGTCAAGAAGAAAAAAAAAAGGACGAATTTTGCTCGCACAAATTCATATAACTCTTGCAAGCCAAAGGCTTGTCAAGTGTTAATAAGGTCATTTATTGACCGAATGTAGTATCATATTCGTTGTTCTTAATGAACTGTTGAAGCATTTTGGACCTGGCTGTTGACCATGCGTTACAGCCAATTTTTTAGCATGTGTTAGGCTGTTATTTTATTATTTTCATTTTTCAACCAGCAGGATAAATCTCTCTCTCTCTCTCTCTCTCTCTCTCTCTCTCTCTCTCTCTCTCTCTCTCTCACACACACACACACACACACTTACTCACGCACACACACACTCTCTCTCTCACTCTCTCTATCTCTTCAAACTTGTTGATATTTGGAATCTCCAGCGGGATAAGAAAACCAGGTTATGGTCACTGCGTTGGCAGACAGATTCTCATATTCATAAAGATGGAAATGCAAAACACGAACAATAGAATAAAACGTTAATTTATAATCACAAAAAAAAATAACTAAAAGCAAAATGAAATACCATGCAAGCATCCTATAAAAATTGGGATGCAATTGCCGTGGTGACATTGTCACTTAGCAACTGCCACCCTTGACAAAAGATTCGGTCTTTTTAACAATAGTCCTTGTACTTTAAAGAACATAAATATTTGAAAGTTACTATGAGAAGAAGCCGTTGTTTTCATTCTTTCCGATAAGTGAGAGGGTCATATATAATATAGTGAACTAATCAAGGCCTTTCATTTTGAGACGTGAGAGGCACGTGATTTGTAGAATGTCCGATAGCAAAATCTTCCCATAAAACTATTATATCACTTCAATTATAGTTAATGGTCTTCTAATCTCAAAACTGTAGTGGTGATATGAGATAATATATCGCATATATCAAATTACATATTTGTTTAAAGCTTCCATCCTCTCTCTTCTTTCACATGGGGAGAGGGGGGATTTACACCCTCATATATGTGTGTATGTACAGAGTCTTAAGATTAGTCGGAGGCAATATACTTATATTTGAATTGTTAAATCCCATAGAAAAATACAGTTGGCGATTTGAAGTAAAGGAAAGTGTCTCTCTAAAAAACATCAACTTTATTGTACATTATAGATTTATTTCTAACAATGATATATTTTTCAACAAATATGTAAAAATGTTACCCATATCTCTGGATCAAAATAGATAATGATCACTAAGTAGCAAAATAACGAGAAATATAAACAAAAAATGAGACGCTCAGGAATGGTTTCTTTAACAATAAAAGAAAGGTGAAAATTAAGAGCGGAGTGCTCTCTTATTAATTGCAGATCTATCCAATTAACAGAAGTGCATTAAATGGCGGAATGAGTTTATGATAATGTTGTTTTAATTTTGTAAAGTAGTTGCGTTGAGGATATATTTTGGCTGGAAGTTTAACTGATACATTAGTTTGGAAGAAGGGCACAAAGCTTAATGCCTTAGCTTGGTACAAAATGTGTTCTGACACAAGTTGATAGCCATGATATATTACTGACGACCCGTTTCTAATTTGCTGTTTAGTTGTTTTGTTTTGTTTTGTTTACACTTGTTAATTTTTTTCATCCATGTGATACGAATGTCTGTTTTGGTGACGTCATCAGTGGTCAGAGAACTTGCCAATACCGACATTTGATCCGCCGCGCTGATATCGTCTCCGACGCCATAGTCATGCCGTGCTGTGTCTAGACCGCCTCTTGACATAAAACCAAAAATATATGAAGAACTGTGTTACAGTTTCTACAAGCGTGAAGCATTCATTGCTGGAGTTGTTTTGTATAACATTGAATGGCCAGGGGAACAACTTTTATATGTACTGTGGCTTATTTATATTCTGTTTCGTTCAATATTTGAACTGACACACCGAGGCGCCAGCCAACTTCCATAGACACCCGATTTTTAGTGATAAATTTTATTCGCCAAGTTACCCCTAGAAAAGGTGTTTACTTCTTAATTCCCCAATGTATAATAAACGTTTTTCCCAACTCGTTTTTGCACAAAACCTGAAAAATAATATTGAATTGAACATCGAAAGAGATACATAATCTCGAGTTTGGTCTTTTAGTACATATACTTCAACCCTGGACATATGGATAGCATTATGACTGATGTCAGTCAACTTTGAAGGTCAAGTGGATTTTTGTGATGGCGTAGACGCCAGGGAGACTCTAAAATCAAGTGTCACAAATAAACCAATGGTTATCACTTTCGTGTTTGTGTGAGTATAATTTCCATAGCTGTTTTGAATGATCCAGGTAGGTATAGGAATGTGGATCAAAAAGGGGCAACGTTTCAGTGGGCAGAGGCACTGGTTCGATGATTCGCGTTCTTGAAATCTCTTACTGTATCTTTATAAACTGAGTCAGAAATTTATTTCAAACATTATAAAGTATAGTGACATTGTTAGAGTAATGGTGGATCAATTACGCCTGTTGGTGGGCGATCACGAGGACATCTTAAAAACAAATTGGTGGTCAAAGCAATGCCACGAATGCCTTCCAATATCGCCTCTAAAAACATGTTCAATTGCATCATAAGCAAACGCTGAAAACGTTAAAATTTAAACTCTTTCTGAGATGAAGCAAGTGCTAATAAAAACTAATATACTGCAAACTTCTATCAACAAGAAATATAACTGTTGAATTGTGTCAGATTCATATAAGAGGCCACTTCCATTTTTTTGTCTATTAAATAGATGCGAAAGTGGTTACAAGTAAAGTAAAACTAATGTTAGAAGTAATATCACGTAGCCAATTGCGTAGAAAGTGTCGATTAAATAGAGAAAAAAAACGGCAAAATGTTTGTGAACTTTGGGATGTTCGCCACATTTTCAAACATAGACAAATCCTTTTTCACCGCCCACACGAACTATCCTCATGTCAAACAGCGAATCGACGAAACAAAATAATACGAAGAAGCCCACCCCTCCGGCCCATTATGAGTCCGCCATATTTTCGCAATAAAATGACAAGCATGTCCAAGGACATGACCCAGCCGAGTTACCAAACAAGAAAAGAGAGAAAAACTCTGAAACAAATACTGTTAGGCCCAAAAAATAAACAACTTTGCTTCTGAACGTAACTTTTTCATAATTTTAATACACAAAAACGAGTTTTCCCGGGTGGAAGCTACCCGAACAGGGATGTTGGAGAGGTTGGGTTTTGACAATTCGCGTATTTACCGACATTTGCACAATTTTATAAAATTTTTAAAATTCCACCATTCGGTTATTTACAATCATTTATTCCAGTTTTTGCAAACTTCAAAGTTCCACCATTTCGGGAGTTTAGTGAAAATAATAGAATGGTAGGCAAACCCCTGGGGAACATCCCCGCGTAACATCTAAACGATTGGAGTAAAACTTTAGGAGGAATAGCATTTAAAATGGGTCAAAATGGGCACAAAAAGTGCCGCAATTTTGTCATTTTTTCGTCAATCGTCAAAACAAGTAATAACCAGGCGGGAAACTACCCAGGGAACATTCCTGCATATTATCAAAACGATTAGAGCAAAACTGTAGGAGGAGTAGCATTTTAAAAAAAGTTTAACATACGCACATATGTACAGACATTCAAGCCTACTATAGTGATACGGCTGACCCAGTCCGACAAAGTCGGCTGGGTTAAAAGTCTGACAGAAGTTGCATTTACTCGAAGCTTACTGACGGCGGCCGGACGGACAGACGATAGGACCCACACCATGATTGTAGTCGGCTCAGAAGAACACACTGTGGACTCGTTTACGCGTGTTTATTTTCTCACTTTAATCACACGATAAATTTGTGCGATTCGTTGGATTAATACGGTAGAGAACACGGTAGGGAGAGCACGGTAATACGACAGTCGCACGCCTGCCTTATGAGCTTTAAACCGCTTTCGTTTTTTAATGTACGACAACTTGATAGTCATCTAAGGCGTTTAATTATCAAAAAAAAATAACAATTTTGCAATTCTTCATCTTGCGCCGAAGCGCTCTTGATTCTAAATGAACCACCAGTCGAAGACCGCGCGGAAAATCGACCCCCGGGAACAATGTAAAACGGGATTTGATTGGAGCAAATCTCCGGAAGAATCAATAATTTTACAATTTCTTTGAAAATTACAAGAAAATGATGAGTCGCTAGCGGGTTGTCATAACCAGGAATTTTGAAAACAAAATACATTTGACAGATTAACGGATGCATTTAAACAAGACAAATGAGCAAAGGATTATCAAAGGGGGAGTGGTCGTTGGGAACGTAAAGTTCACTACAGTGCGGAACCTTGAAAACTCGTAAAAATTCATTAACATATTGATTAAAGGTTGATTAATATTGTAACCTTATTAACGTTCTTAACAACGAGTATATCCTATGTGGCCATTGAATGACTGGTCTATCTGTAATCGAATTTCAGGGGAGCATCCTCGAGAGCAATGCATTTGTTACAGCGAAATCATTCAACACAAATACTTACTAAGCAGTCCCTGTATCACTGAAGCACAGGCTATACAAGGTACTTAGTGGTCAACACAGTTGCGAAGAAAACGGAAAATTAACTAGGAATAAAGAACTTTGTGCAATGCCTGATAAAATATTTACTCCTTGGAACCTTCATCAGCTTCAAGTGTAAATGAAGACAGATAACATGGACAGCACACGGGCCTAGAGGTGAAACTTTACTCTCGACACTTTACAGTTCAATACCCAAACAGTGTTTTAGCGTACTGTTAGCTGTGCATTGTACTGACTGTGTACTTATCAGACAAATAAGCGTTTCCCGAATTCAAAATCATCATCAGAATAGTCAAAATACCACATATCAATAAAATGACGTTATGCTCCGTTAGAAACCATAGCAGAAAAAGAAGGTCTCTAAATAATTCTGTACATAAAATAATCTCCTAACATATATTACTCACAGTCTACATGACATCATAAGACGCTGATGATGACATCATAGATCAACCATTTTTACGTGGACCAAGAGGCCATGATCCACTGTATGTGTGCAAAGTTTCCTTTTCCTAGCCCTAGGCGTTTCGATGGAGATGCGTCAAACGAAGAAAAACAGAAGAAGAAGAAGAAGAGAAACTCTTTAGGGCTTTCAGCCCGAAGTGTAAAGCTTCCACGTGAAAATCATATGATGGTGACAACTAATAAGTTTCATACTGCCAAATTGAAACTTAATTGCCATCAAACATTAAGACGTCAGAATAACGTCGGGTCGACGTCGTGACCCGAGTTTCCGACGTCGGACTGACGTGCCGGTTTTGGTTGTATATGAAATGGAACCGACGTCGGGTTTTCGACGACAGAATGACGTCGGGTTCCGACCTCGGAATTAAGTCGGTTTTAGGTTGTATATGAAATTGGAACCGACATCGGATTCCGACCTGAAACTGACGTCGGGTTTACCACCTTGAAACGACCAGTCCTAGACACGTCTTACAAGAATAGAGTCTATAATATTGGTAAATAACTTATATTTCGGTTATTCTTTGCCCAAAATTTTCTTGTCAACAGTAGCAGAATACGGAACCATACTGAGTAAAATTGATCCCGTAACAACCAAACAATAAGTTAACTTATTTTTATGAATCTGTAACCTAGATGTTTATGACTCAGGTAAGAGCACTCGGCAATACCTAAAAACGTGTTACGCTTTCATGATCCACTGAAAGGACGTATTTTATTTTGTGAAATTCCATACTGAAGGTACTTTAGAGTTTGTATTCCTGCTGTACTGTATTGCATGGTTAGGGTACGAAAGGGATGTAATTATAAATACCAATTTAAGTAGTCTTTTTAGATGTCTGCCACCCATAACAAGGAAGAAAATTCATAAATTATAATTTCTGTAATATCGAATCCACCAAAAAGTTAACCTTAATCTGAAATCTGGTACAACCATCCGAGTTTTCTCAAGTCAATAATGATCAAAATAAAGCATATCTAACTAGACAGTTTTCGCTACCGAGCAGCGAAAATTACACTTGGGGTAAAAAAATACGAAAATAAGCTCAGAATTGTTGATTTTGCTACCACTCTGAGTCTTTTAAAGCACAAATAAATATTGACATAAAGGCACAATAAGTTTTGGCATAAAGGCATACACTTCCCCCCAAAATGTGCGTTACCTTCCTTTGAAGTCTACTTCTGCGACTTCGAGAATTTTAAGTGCAATCATATTTGAGAGAAAAACATATTTAATAAAATAATGAAACATTATTAATCACAAAAATTTTTGAAGATCCTCCGACTCTTCTAAAGGTACAAAGATCACGGTAAATGCATAAGTCTGGTAATAACGCTTACCTTCAATATTTTGAAGCCTGCTGCTACCATTTCCGTCCCCTGAGGGCTAAAATAATAAGAAAGAGTCAAATCTAATGAGCACTTGCACTATCGTTCACCCTAAACAGCATTTAATAGTACCACCATGAGCCTTCTAAGATAAAAAAAATCAAGATAAAAAGGTGTATTCAATAAATTCTTGTAATATCGCTCACTAAAAGTTACAGAACGTGATCCGTCCTTCCCCAAAGAACCAAGAATAAGAGTCGATAAGATATACCAAAAATTGGTTTTTCTCTACTATTTGTGCCAAAGTTTGCACATTGCAAAACATAATAACAGCAAGGTTGGAATTTATTATTCTACCATCGCCCGAAATTTCACAACATTCCAATTAAAACTTCAAAATTAGATACGATTATAATAAAATATTTTTTTGCCAATATTTCCACAACTTTTCGGTAAATCACAAAGGATTATTTTTCAAGATGTTTAAATGTTTAAATGTTTAAAAAATCTCAAAATGTGCGTTCAAATCGGTCAAAACAGGGTACAGTGAACAAAAACTATACCAACTGTGCCAAATCTATTTACTGCTTTGTGGACCAGATAAACAGCAAGTCAAAAGCTATATAATCGTCTAGTATTTTTCCTGTAGGTGTTGTATAACATCAGTATCAACAACAAGACTGATTTTTTACGTTTGTAAGTGTGTAACTTTTCTAATATTACACACACACACCCACGCAAACACACAGATATATATATATATATATATATATATATATATATATATATATATATATATATATATATATATATATATATATATATATATATATATATATATATATATATATATATATATATATATATATGAGTTGTTTAGAGGCAGTTTTGAGTGTAAAAAGTTAACCTGGCGGATATTCTTTGTGTGAACTATTGTTTTTTCTCGTCAAAAATTCTGAATGAAAATAAAATGCAGCTGTTGATGTGACGAGATAGCTAAACCAGTCGTTGCCATAAAACAGACGACCTCTAAGAGATCTGCCTGTTAAATATAAACTTAGAGCGGTTTTAATGAGTACTATTTTCACGGAATCCCCAGTGGATCTGAGGAGTGTTAAGGTGTTATACACAGCAGACCGCACCGCTGTAGAGGCTGGCTGTGGAACAACAACGTTAACCGGTGAGACTGAACGTCAACGGTTTAGCCCATTGTCCACAAAAAAGTAAATAAATAGAAGAATAGAACAAAAAAATGTAACGAATAATTTATTAGTCTAAAATCCATGGTCAAGCGTTTGAAGTTAAAAATAAACTGTGCAACTCAAAAGCTGAAAATTCTTAGGTTGTTTATGATAATTCTTAGTTTTCATTCGTATGTAATACCGCTATAATTTATTACATACAAACCATAGATTTAAGCATAGAGATCTTGGTGAACTACATATAATTTATCCATATGTCTCCTTAATTTATTTTTCTGCATGTTTAAATCAAATAAAAAATCTACAAAACCTAAAAATATCTTTATAGAAGAAGGTATCTTGTAATAATTGTTTTATATATATATTTAATGTATTTACAGATGACATAGCATTTTTGTGTGCATCTTTTCTTTTCACATGATAAAGGCGACAGTTGTTTTTGCCTAAAGCAGCTTTCACGTTTTGAGATTCATAAACGACGTTAAAATATAAAAAAATCAATATATTCTTCTCGTTCCAGTCAAACAGAATAAAACAACAACTTGTCGAATTTCTACTTTCAGATTATGAAATAAAATTCGATTTCCAGATAAACATCTCAATTCACATAGCCTTGGAAAAGCGCACCAACTTACCATCCACATGAAGGCAGTTTTCTGCCGTCCCCAGCATTTTCTATACTTCCTTGGACACTCTCTTGCACATTCATAGGTGTAGGGGGAATACAATGCCATAGAATAATATTTTATTCATGTACTTACGCTGTGATTTATAGAACTCCAAATGCTGTTCTCTTGCGCTTTTTGCTGTTTAAATTTTACTACCCCCTTAAAAATCAACTCATCTGCAATACAAACATGCAATATATAATGAAAATAACGTGACTAGTGTTTAGTTTTGTGCATCCGGACAATTGTTTTGTGATAAGTGAATACCGATATTAACAATCCAGTTGATAATAGCACCACTTTACCGACTTCTGCCACTTGCTGCATATTTATTATTAGAAAGAACTGACTGATTTATAAATTACTCTTTTAATTAACAGCTGGGAATCTAACAATATGAAAGTCACGGGTTTCATCCGTTGGATGAAGCAAGGTTTGTGATTAAAAATAGATCATTGTACAAGCGAATGCGGGTTTTGACAAATTCTGCCGAACTGGGATGTACCAAAGGTGCAGATTTTCGTGTCGTTTCAAAACACATTTTAAGTTTGGTGGAGTTATCAGCACTGCCTTGTCATTTGTACAATATCATGCAGTGGAACAGTGGAAATTACGAAGTAGTGTGAGATGGCTAGAACACTAGCAAGTGCTCCCTCCCCAACTGATCCCTTACTGCAAATTGAACAGAATTTTCCTTACAACTGTATGTTGTTGCACACTTTGTAACCTTAGTTTTGTTCGACAGCGTAGTGTTTGGTAAACAGAAGCAATAGCTTACTCTTTTGGTTATCTTTGACATAATATAGGTTATATCCTGAATGCAAGCAGAGGATGTTTTATACACTGATTCATTCTCCATACCCACAGCTATGTAGTATGCGCAAGACGTAAAATATTACAGAAAATGCTTGGAAAAGTCGGAAAATTGCATTTCAGCGGGTTGTAAATTGGTTCGTGCTCCTACAACCGAATCAAAGCCAACTTCCAGATAATGAAAATTCTTGTTGATTAATTTATCTAATGCAATTGAAATTTATGAAGGGAACACGTTTTTGACCGTCAACGTGCTAGATGATAGTCTGCAGATTTTCGGTGGGTAAGTAATTAACATGTGTCATTATTAATCAATGCTCCAACACTATCTTACCTTTCAGTACTAAACCGCTTAAATTACAATGCACGGAGTCAGAAACAATTGAACAGTGGATCAAAATTGGCAAAAATGCCTACTGTGTCAGCTGATTCCAAAACGGAAATTGTAGATCTAAAAGCTATTGTAATTTAATGATATGACTTCTAACAACTACCTGAACATCAAATCGCACAAGAAAGATCACATGACAGATGAATATATTTTGTTTTGAACCAGTCGGGATTTGCTGTTAAATGTCATGTCGCACAGTATTTATCGTTGAGAAAAAGGGATTAAATGACAAGAGAGTACTGGATTTGCAGTTTTGAAATATTTTAAATATTTTGAAATATTTTCCAAAATGAAGCTGTTGCAATGACTACCTTTGCAACAAAATCCTTCCATCACCTTACTGATTTATACAGTGAAGACAGATTGATTTATAGGGGTCCATACAAATTCGCCACCACCCAATACGCCACCGGCAAACTCGCCACCGGTCAATTCACAAAGGGTCAACTCGTCACCGCCTTATCCAAAAAAAGGACACAGTCCACACCAAACTAAATTGTACTTTAAATAACCACAAAAACCAGTGTATTCCAACATCAAAAATATAACAGAGTATACTAAATTGTATTTATTTCATTAACAACAGACTTTTGATTGTTCCTTAAACTCAAAAAACTGAAATGTCATTGTACTTGTACCCAGTTACTGCACCGCTTATGAAATCACTGCAACACAATAATACACTAAATTATATCCATGTTTTGAATCTTTCTCACAAAGTAAATTTGAAATATATCCACTCAGACCGTATTGAGTTGTTCATACTTTGAACAACGTCGATTTGTACGTATTCACGCACTTAAAAACGTATGCAGTGTCCAATTCTATTGAGAAATTCTTCTAATTTTTTTCTTTCTTCTACAAAATCTGTGCACAAATTTTGCGACCGACGCTGAAGATCACTGACCCTGTGCTTTACTCTTTTCTTGGGTGGCTGGCCGTGTGCATTCTGGAATATTTTAACGCTAACAATTGCGGCATCCTTGCGAAGAGCTGTCACAGCTGTGTAAAATGACGGGTGTTTGTGCCCATGCAACTGTAAAAATGACGAATTCCAACTTTCATATAAATTGTTCGTTCTGTCCATGTCATTTAGAGTTAATTCATGAACGTTTCAAGTAGCGGGCTCTGTCGCATATTGGCGCTGGTTCCTCGCCACCGGTAGTCGTCCACTCATCGGTTTCCAGATCGGACAGACGTGCAGAATCTTTAGGAAACGCTCCGAGATTTTTTCATTTTATATGCCTGCGGTACTTTTCGAGATCTCCTATATTTTCCCGCACATTTTGAGGAGCTTCTTGAATAGCGTCAGCCAAAACTTGCGCCGTTTGGCACATCACATTGCGCACTTTGTCTTCTATGCCATCCCGAAACTTTGCTATCGCAGCAGCGTTAGCATCTGGTTCATGACTGTGATCAGTAGACGCCCTAATATTTTCCACCTGAAAGCAAAAATTGATTGTTATATTTTAATAATTGTATTATAATTAATTTTTGTTATATTATATATTATTATATTTTTCACGACTCGCTGATTATTATCCACGCTTTTGTTCTTTGTTTTATAATTTCAAATGGTTTACTTTATTTTTGTTATTGTAAATTTGTTAATTAGCAGTTTAGTTATATTTAGTTAAATATTTTTTTAACTTTAAAAGTCAATACTTACACTGATATCAGTTGTGACTGTTCCTTTACAATTAGCAAGTCCTCTTTATACACAACTCCATGTTATCCAGCCTTTTTTGCCGTTTTCTTTATATACATATACCCATCATGACAAAGTTTGTGCCCCCTTTTTGTGTCTTAGCAATTTCCATTGCACAACCAGACTTTAGCAAAATTTAATAATTCATTTTTCAAAACACAAAACAACCGTTCAGTTCAACATATTTTGAAATTTCTACAAATTAATGATGATTGCACGAGTTATAAGGCTCATCAAAGAACACATTGTTACATAATTTATAATCATCAAGAAAGAAAATCGGAAACTCACCTTGTGTCCATTGTTTAATTAACTACTGATTTGTACAAACAAAGGTGTAATCATTGGGGTCCAGATTAGGATCAATGAAGGAAACTGATAGCTTGACCAAAAAGATAAAAAAATAGAACACAGAGTCTTTGATCAACAACAAATAACATATGCATCTGTTTTAAGCTTTGTGAAGTCGACAACACCTGGTGAAAAATATAGGTTGGTGGCTAGTACGACCTTTTTAAATTAAGGCAGTGGCGAACTGACCTGTGGCGAATTTGTCGGTGGCGAATTGTCCGGTGGCGAAATGACCGGTGGCAAATTGACCTATCCCCAGATTTATACAGATAAATAGTTCAATGGATAGTTAGATAAGTGGGAATTTAGGCAGGTTGGTAGATAGGTAGGCGAGCAAGTGGGTGGGTGGTAGGCAGATACGTGGGTGGGTGGTTAGGTAGGTAGGCATGTAGGTGGGAAGGTAGGTGGGTAGTAAGGCATGCAGGTAGGTAGGTAAGCAGGCGGGTGGGTAGGAGCTGGGGAAGATAGGTAGGTATGTAGGTAGATAGGTAGGTGGGCAGTTGGTGGGTTAGGTAGGTAGGTGGGCAGATAGGTAGGTAAGTTGGTGATAGCTAGGTAGATAGATAGATGGATATATAGATATAGAGATATGTAGATAGATAGACAGATAGCTAGATAGCTAGATATATAGATGTAAAGATATATAGATATATTGATAGATAGATAGATAGATAGATAGATAGATATATAGAGATAGGTATATAGACAGATAGCTAGATATATAGATATAGAGATAATTAGAAAGATAGATAGATAGATAGATAGATAGATAGATAGATAGATAGACAGATAGATAGATAGATGGATAGATAGATTACATTATGATTATTCGTTATTTTAAGAATGCAACCAGGCCATTGTAGAAAATATAGACCCCAACCGGGACTTGAAAATCCAAAATGACAGTCATTGTGACTTTGAAATCGGATCAAGATCAAAAAAAAAAAAAAAAAAAAAAAAAAAAAAAAAAAACAAACTTGCACCAACCCATTACTATGGGTCGCCTATATACCAAATATAGTTGGAAAGGGTTTATCAGGGAGGGAGTAGCAGCCGGAAATGGACGGCCGGTCAGACAACACCAAAATCTTAAGCCCCTTCTGGTGCGTAATCCTCAGTTGGTGACTTATAAAAAATGTTACCTAACTTAAACCAAGAATCACTGTTTCTGTCTTTGTTCGTGTTTAAAAGAAGTCTTCGATGCACGTGTTGCAAAGGTTGAACATTTTCTGGAGACCTGTAGCATTCGTATCTCTAAATGACACTTGGACAAGCCTCTGAAGCGGATCCAGGTTTCCTGTACAAGCCAGACACGAGAACTCGACAGACAGATATCCACATAAGGAAATTTTTTAACAACTCAAGAACGACTTACTAAGAACTGCTTTTCAAGGGCACGTCATTTAAACCAGTGATAAATGTTATCATTTTTTACAGCTTCTCTAAGTACAGTCGAGCCCTATTAATTTGTCAGTGGCAGCAGACAGGAAGCCTAAACGCCTTTCAAGTTCACTTACCACTTTAACGTTTTTCCCATTCTGTGACAATCACTGCTATCTTTAATTTAATCTAAGATATTTCTTAATATTAAAATATATCTCTCTCTATATATATATATATATTCTTAATAATAAATTGATATCTAAAATTCATCTAAGATATCTCAATTCAATTACAGATATAAAATCCAGTTAAAGTTATCTCTAAGTAGTTCTATAATTTGTTTTGTATTATTGATATCAATCAACGCATTTAGAGATAAACAAATTCAATTTTTAATATCTTTCATTCGATTTTAGATATTTCTAAATGAACTTCGGGTATCTCTCGTGAAATTTTAGATATTTTTATTCAAATCTAGATGTCACAAACTAGGCAAGTTTTAACATATTTCCGAAAGAATTTTGGCCATATGAAATTAATTTAAAGATATCTCAAAAGGAATTTCAGATATCCATTATTCATATATAGCTATCTGAAATTCGTATAGATATATCAAAAATTATGCATTAAATGCGAATGAGTGGTAAAACATGGGTATAAGAGTATGTGTTTAAACGGGTGTCGACGGTATAAACGGTATTTTTGCTGTTTGCCAGGTGGTGGGTGGGCGTTGCGACTTTCTGAATCCGTCAATGGGCATTTAAAATCAGAAAAGGGTTCTAAGCTTCTAGCACGTGTAGGAGTTAACAGGTGGACAGCTGTTTCAAATTGACAACCGGAGCTGTACATCAATTTGTCAAGGCAATGTCTCACATGACAACTACATTTTACATTAAAAAATTGAAGTAAATAAAACCATGTAGTATTTTAAACAAGGTAAAGAGGCCATCAATACATATGCTTTTATCTGAAAACACACATGTCGCGACATCATTAAAAATACTTTACTTGTGTGTGTGTGTGTTTTTTTTAACGCACCGTTGTTACTGTCACCACTGTTGTTACAGTTACAATAAATTTTTCTTAATATGATATGATGATATATGAAGTGTTTTTTTTTTAAGTTGACCGTTAAAGTGCGTTTCCGGCTGTCTTTTCCCTTCTTGTGCTGCGTATATGCTTAGTTAATCCAGATCAAATTCGTAGTATAAATTCACTGTCATAGTTTAGCACTTGACAAGCCTTTGGCTTACAAGGGCTATATGAATTTGTGCGAGCAGCCGTTGGTATCTTTTTTTTTTCTTGACAGGGATCGGATTTCTTGTGTCATCTTCTCCACTCGCACTACGGGCCCTAGGGCCACGAAACTTGGGACTTAGGTAGAACTTGATATGAACATGTGTATGACATTTTTTATTTTCGCCTTCGATTTCGTTTTCTTGTTTAAAACGCCATGTGAAAAGAGTGTACTTTTGCGGTGCATTTGACGCGCAGCACAGAACACACAGTTGCTCAGCTTTGTCCGAGCTCTCACTGCATAAATAGACAACACGGCGTATACCTGATCAGTCAATAAAACCTTAAGTCAACAAAAACCAAACACTACTCGTATTCAAGCTGTGTTGTTTGCAATATATTATTCAAGAAATAACCCATTCAAGGAAGTATTTTTGCGTTTTGATTTTTGTCAAGTGTCAAACATTTCGCTAAAGATATGAGGTTCTAGTTAATCTTGAGTAAAGCCGCATTATGAACGCTCACTATATCTGCCTGGCTTTGGTGTCAAATTTTGATGTCGTAATGACGTCAGGTTCAAGAGTAACGTCGGGTTCTGAGACCGAGTGCGCAAGCTCATCCCGAGAAAATCTGTGCATATTTAACACAACTACGATTAATAAATCGAAAAAGACAAATAACCTTTAATTAAAATTGACCGAGGGTTTATATAAAACTGGGCAATTGAAAAATAAGCGCCCGGCGGGACTTTTCCTTGTATTTTACATAAAGTTAAAAATTTTTTGGTCTTCAGCAAATCAGTGCTCCATATAATTGCAATTTTATAATTTGACACTCATTTTTTGATTCTACACACTGAGAAAAATATAAATAAAATTGTTATATTTTTAACCTAATTGCACAAAAATCTAAATTGTTTCATAAAATAGTCCAATATCATTCAGCTTTTTTAGTGTTCTCTTTTTACTGTAAAGAGATGGATAACTGAATCTCGAACCTGAATGCGTCACATCAGGTTGAAGCTTTAAATATACATAAAAAATACTTTATAAAAAATGATAACAGGCTAATTGTTTTTTTGAGGACTCGACATCTATGAAAGAAACCCATTCTATTAGCTGTAAAACACTTTGAAGTCATACTCCAAAACTCTCTACTTTCCATATTTGGTTTCAACAACGCCGGTGCAGCTTTAATTACCAACATTAAGACAATTAAATAACAGCGCAAAATAAACAATAAATAAAAACAACACAGCTTTAAAATGTCAAACAACCGAACAACGTTACCCACGCTTTTCCGTTTAAAGGTTAGTTTTTGTTGTGGGAGTATCGAACACACAGATTAACCCAATTTTATATGCGCTCAGAAATATCAAAAATTTATTATGATAAAAACCTTCAGAAAAAACATTAAGTTCGTCATATGCTGGTAGGAACCAAGTTCCGATGATGGTGACAATTAGTGTTATTTTTGGGTTTGTTACAAGCAATGCTATCCTCCCACTGTCTGCTACGACTACATCAGCAAAAGCCACGTCTAAAAATAGCAACAGTCTGGAATTGATGTCTTTTCCCTTTGCGCGCACTCTTACGTCCATATATAGATATTTTTCTGGTCTCACCATCGTCATTCTGACGTCATAATGAGCAAACGCTGTATTCGCATTGATTGTCATGTCTTTTGGGGATGTCTGTGGCTGAGGATAGCTACTCATTTCCGCAATGTGATCTATTCAACTGCATGCTTTCATTGGAGATGGGAACTCCAATAGGACTGTCCTTAACACAATGACGTCACAAGGAAAAGGGACGTAAAGGCCATCTATTATGTTGCCAAAAATACCATTACAAAGAAAAAATATAGAAATAGAGATGCTAAAAATAATATAGCTACAAGGTCTATTTCCTTTGGGGCTGTTCTTTGTTATTTTCCATGACGAAATACACATCAGCAACTGCTCATGTCTGCTTCCATTCAGTAAGCTAAATGGCGGGATAATTAGTCATTAGCGTTGCCCCAAACTTCAAGCAGCCTTTGATATTTACCCAATTGATTAACCTCAGTTCATCGAAATCAGTGCTAGAGACGCACATTGCGGCAACTAAAAACTGTCACAAACAAGATAATCAATTAGCTTGATTGTGCTATTATTGGCAGACATATGATGTGAACCCTGCACTGATTTGATCGATTAATTACTCTGACTTACTGAGATAGTATACCTTTCCTCACTGACGTGCGGGTTTCACAAAAAATATGATCAATTGCATTTCCGCATTTTTATTTTTTCCTATTTAACATCTTACTGTTACATTTACATTGAATTTTGAGGTTAGGGGAAGGGCAGTACAAAGCGGTCGGCAATAACAGCAGAGCAAAATACGTAACAGAAAAGGGCAGAGCCGGGGATGGGGCACTTGGTATGAAATGTGTGACCATACGTGTTCAAAAAGAGAGAGAGAAAAAAAGCGGAGAAGGTGAGGTAATTTTGAGGCCAGACGCGGTCCGCACGAAGTGCCAATTTCGTTCAAAAAAAGGGTAATTTTTATTCAGTACTCCGCGTTTCCTACAAAAAGGGAGTTATTTCGGAATTTTCACACCGTTGGTTAAAAAAGGTGTATTATTAGAAAAAAATTAGCACTCCGCGTTTAGGGGTCGTTTTAAAACGTCATGGACACGCATGGTAACCAACCAGTTGGTATGGGAGTAGCCCCTCTGGGGACTAGTGACATTGTGGCTAGGCTAAGCTTTTTTTAAGTGATTAATAGTGATTAAGTCATTGATTTACAGCACAGTCATTTGTTGAAAATTAATCGATAAACAATTTTCAAGTTCCGCAATTCCGCTAATTTTTCATTTTTCAAAAAAAAAAAAAAACAAAACAAAAAACAAAAAAACAAACAAAAAAAACCAGAGGCTTGCAATGCATTTAAGAGATCCCGAGAATTCTGAAAATTCAGCTGTGAAATGTTTCAAACTTTCGCAATTCCGCCAATGCTTGACGATTGGCCGAAAAAGTGACTGGTGAGAGAAGATCCAACCAGGAAACCCTCACATTACGTTTATTAGGGATTCGATCAAAGTGCCCAATCACGGCATTTTTGAAATCCCGATAAGACATTTTTTATCGCTATCGTTTTCTTCAAAGTAGTACCTTATCGCAAATTTTGCTAACTGGCGAAAAAAAAAATACTCGAGGAATACCCAGGCACAATACTGAAGCCAACAAAATGCCCTGCTGGGAGGAGTGGTGTTACGAAATATGCAGGCATCACAGATGTAAAGCCCCAGCCAGAGGTGCGCTCTGGAAATGAAATGCTGTATATGGAAGCCAATAAACAGCATCTTTAAAATGCTGCCACTTTAACAATTATTGCCGATCCGATGAAGCCTGGAGGATGCACAACTGCAATTCTTTCTTTCATTGTGCGAAGTACAAAACTGTAGGGTGAAAACTTGAACGGCAAAAAGGCTCGGGCAATGCGGGATATGTAATTGTTTACGGACGGTCGGACGAATACCTACATGGACATAGATGAACTTTACTCAATTTTGGCTGAGGGCTAAAAATCGTCGATTTGCCAGTTTTAGGCAGACTGCCACAAAACCTGTTATGGAACCACTCTGCAAATATTCACGCACTTTTTTTTTTGAACGACTTGGTTAAAGGTATGGTGTGAACAGAGTTAAGAAACTATCCAAGGTTCCGCAGCATTTTGTTTTCAAACATGCGTTTCCAATACATTGAGATAACACATTTGATGATGTGAACAGTTTTTTCGCGTTGCAAGCCGCACGACACACCAGTCTCTCCCTGCATACATAAGGGACCCATTCATTACGGCACTGAGTATCAGTACAATAACGCACCCATTCACTTCTCATATTCTCCGCCGCACTGCCACAAACCCCGTCACTACCTGCTCCCGATCTAAATTTCTCATTTTACATCCTGCTTGCCAAAGTCATAGAACAAATTAGTCAAGTCTTTTCGTTGATATTTCAGATAATTTATGCAATTATTTGAACACAACAAGTCAACTTTAACATCCTATGATATTTTTAATTACAAATCCCATAACCAAGGGATCATCTTGTTATTTTGATGAATCACGAACGCAACACAAACTAACATTTTCTGCAGGTAACTGCATTTGTCTGGTCGGTGTCCAGTTCTTCAACGAACAACGAAGGGGGGGGGGGTCGGGGCAAATAGCACAGCGAAATAAATCTTAACTTTATAACTTAGACAAAAACCTAAAATATATTTCCAGACTGCCGTTACGAAATTACAACTGCCCACTAAAATGAATGATCATAATGATTTCTTATTTGATGAAAAATGTTTTATGTTTTGAGTTTAAATAATCGTCTCATTTGCATATCGCTCCCCTCGCACACTAAGTATGAAATTACTTTATGCTCCAGAACAAAGTAACTGAACTTGAACAATGTTTCATATTGAAGACAATAAATATTCTCGACTATTGTTATATGATGCCTATACCACAGCATTAAGGAGGACTCGCAGCAAGAAAAAAAGTCATCAGTATTCAGATGAAAACAGGCCAAAAACAGGGGCAAAAATGTCAAACTACTCACACTGAAATTGTCAATAAAATTATAGTAACATTTAGTGAGCCGTGAAATACTCCCGATTGCTTCCCCTATGTACTTGTATTCTACCACACGAGAACAGCGAGTGAAATCGCGTGTAACGACTGGTGTTGTAAGTGACCATGCTGGTTCCTCTAATAGGCAACGCTGTATGGGGGGGGGGGGGGGGGGGAGAAGGGGGAAGGGCCGGCGATGGGTGAGTGGTGCTTGCAATTGTTTTTTTTTTTCTTTCTATGTGCTGTGTTCAGATTTCGGTGCTACTGTTTTAGGGAGAAGTTACTGAGTGCTTGGTCTTCAGTAAGATGCTTCGTTAACATTGAATGATAACGTCGGAACAGGATGATAACGTCGGAACAGGATGATAAGGTCGGAACAGCATGGTCACCATGGAATTTTTCTTTAACAAGCACAGAGCATCAATAATATGTTAACTTTTCTTTAGGTTTTCTTTATATTAAATAAATCACATGTATTCTCAACGTTATGTGAACATTTTAAAAAGCATCATTGAATTTCTCTGAAAACGAGTGGGAAGCACTGCCCACAGGAACGGGAAAAAAACCCGAGAAGTAACCCAAAAACAGGTTCAGTCACTGATGGAGTGGGGAGGGGTGGGGGAGGGGGGGGAGCTCTCGCGTAAAAGGTCACGACCAGCACGTAAGGAGAATCGGTGAACTGATGCCGGAAGTGCACATATAGCTGACTGCAGTTCAATGACACAGCTTAATTTAAAAAAAAAAAGCTTTTACTGAGTGACATATATGAACTTCTCTGCTTTATTTTGGCACTATTTTTATTCAGTAAACATTTGACTCACCACCTGTATAAGTGTAGGAGGAGATTCGTTTGTGACACAACTGGGTGGGTTGGTGTGTGTGTGTGTGTGCTTAAGGGGGTTGAATATGGGGGGGGGGGGAGGAGGGAGGGGGGGGGGGGAAGACGGCGGAGGTGAGATGGAGTATCCAAAGTGTAGAAAATGTCTATCATATCTGCCTACTCAATCACACGCGTTTGCAGTTCGTCGACTAAGGAATTACTCACTTCACTGACATTTTGCTTTTTGTCGTGAGCATTGCACAAGGCATGATTGCTTGCCAAACTTTCACACGGAACTGTTGCAACATATACATCAAATAATAAATCACAAAAAAGTATATCTCGTGTACTGTATCGGTGTTGCGAAAGAAAACTTATAGCTTTACAGTTTATATGTACTTTGATAAAGTTACTGTTTCAGGGATATTTTTATCCAATGAGCAACTGTGTCTGCAACAAGCACTTTTTAGTAATACAATATATACATAATCGACCCAACAGTACAAAAAAATGAACTTTACCCTTGTATTAGGTACAAGATCCAGGAACACAATGTTAAATGGCGGAGCTGGGGATGGGAGGATGCGGGCGGAGGGGGGTGGAGGGAGGGGGGGGGGGTGGGTGCAACAATTTGTAAAAGGTTACAAAAATGGAAGCGGGGGAGGGGATTATTAAAGCTGACAGGAAAACAGAAACGGAGCAGTGACAGGCACTACAAGTAGAGTATATTAACCCGGCTTTCCGGGGGAAAACGATACAGATATTTGGCAATAACCTAAGTCAGCTCCCCGAGGCGCAGTGTGAGTCTCCAAACACCACAGCCCGACAAGCGTATGGCAACCACATATTATAGTATTATATCAAACGGCCTTGATAAACACTTGCCATATAATTTTATTAGAAGTCACAACTTGAAGTATTACGAACTGTTTTAAGGGCATAAGGCGGGTATATACGCACAGCGTTATTCCCCGCTTTTCCAGAACCGAAAACGCCACACTCGGCAGCACTAAGTGTGACGTCGTCATAGCAACGCCACCAAGCGACTGATATGAGCGCAGACCCGTGCAAGCAAGCTATTTTTTAACAGAACACATGTTTACCAAACATCATGAATAATAATAATAATAATAATAATAATAATAATAATAATAATAATAATAATAATAATAATCATAATAATAAAACCACACTCACGCTTGGCCTACTCCGAAGACCCTCCCTCAGCCTTGCCACATTCGGACTCGCACTCAGGCCTCAGACACCAGTCCTATAGGCTGCGACCAGTCCAGCCGCTCGGGTGGTTTTAGTACTGCACATACCCCCTCACTTCACAACCTTTTGATGGCACATGTGGGGCCATTACATTCGGATCACTCCCACCCCCACCACCCCTTACACCGCCATGCACAAACACCCGCCCTTTTTTGGCCATGCATAGGAATACTGTATGGTGTAACTAAAGGTTTCTTAGGGAATACAATTCAAAATAGCAGTAACTAAAAGAAAACAAGAATGTCCAGGGACATTGTGACCAGCCAAAATCTAGTCAACTAAGTATCAAAACGCTTCTAGGATTGTCACAAAGTGGCTGCAGCATTTTAAAATTGGCTACTGAAATTTTCTCATAAGCCTACATTTGCCGTATCCAAAACGTTGTACCATTTCAATGAAATAGAAAAGCAATATGACTAACATTACATGCAGGAGAAGACCCATTCAAAAAAAAAAAAAAAAAAATGGATCCCTTAAACTTTTCAAAAGCCGACCTTACGTTAATTTAAGAGGGATCGCCAAAAAAGTAACACATTTTGGAAAACAGCTTAAATAATGTATTAAACGATTGCAATTTGGGCGATTTTATAGAATAATTTGTAAAGAGAGCATCACCTGTGACCGGCTACGAACATCTGAAAGCAATACGATCAAATCTGTGGGCAGAAGTATTTTGAAAACTGGTTACAAAAATTAAAAAATACTCACATTTGGCGGTTCTCTCCCATAAATAAATAAAAATAAGATAAAGAGAGAACGTTCACACTATATTTGAAAACAATACGATCAAAATTGTAGTCGAAGAAGCAGTTTGAAAACTGACTGCCGAAAAATTAAAAATATCCCTATTTGACCAATTTTTAGCGCGTCGTAAAAAACCGTTCTTTTTTCCTCAAGAAAAAAAATGATCCAAGTTGTGGAAGAAGAAACATTTTGAAAGTTGGCCACCAAAAAATTTTAAAATGTCTCCAATTTCACCATTTTTTGGCAGATCGCCAAGAATATTAACTTTTAAGCAAACCACCTAGTCAACACTCATGCAAGTTTTGAAAGCAATCCGGTCAAAATTGTTGGAAGAAGTGTTTTGAAAACTGGCTTTCAAAAAATACAAATACCCCCATTTGATCCCTTTTGTGCGTATCGCCAAATTGTTCAAGGCAGAACTAACTCAGGAGCACTGACGCAAAATTGAAAGAAATTGTATGTAAATTGTGTAAAAATTAAAAAGTGCCCAATATTTAGCCAATTTTGGCGGATCAGCAAAAAAATAAGTTTAAAGTAGAGAACCATCAAGTGAACATTCAGGCAAAATTTAGAAGCAGCACTTAGCCAACGCAGAAAACTACTACCCGAGGGTAGCGATGTCATTGCGCATTTCGCACTTGCGAAGCCGCTCCTATAGACGTTCGGAGAGACCCCGGGGCTGCGTTACCCTCAAACAGAGCATTGGCTCTGATGACTACGGCTTGAAACTCTTAAGTTTGTTTTTACTCCTCGTTTCTTCATGGGTCAGTCACAAAAGGCTGGCCGTGTTTTGTGAGGAGACCAAATGATGAAGCCCAGTGCACAACAAAATTAAATTTGCTGAAATCGATATAGGTAAACCGACCCTGGGACACACATGATCCCGGCTTGAACTCATTGCTTTCGCTCCACTGTCTTCACGGATCAGTCACAACAGGCTGGCCGTGTCTTATAAGGAGCTTAGAAAAAAGCTCCTAAAAAGAATACCCTCCCCCTATCCCGTCCTTTTAGCCATTTTTTTTTTGTCGAATCGTCAAAAGGAGTAATTTTTAAAGAGAGAACTACTTAGAGAATATTCATACAAAATTTGAAACAAATCGGATCAAAACTGAGGGATAAGTATTTGGAGTAAAAGTTTACATAAATACATTCAGACAACGGGTGTTGCGATAAGACCGGCCCTAGAAAGACGGATGGTCTTATAACTACACTGGTATATTGTAATTGAATAACTATAAAAGGAAAATAATATTCCGAAATCTATTAATATTTAACAAATTTAAAGCATAGCATTCGTGAAAAAATTAACACAACTAAAATTAAAATATCGGACCAAATTAATCAAGTCTGAACTAACGGATTTAATTTCTGCAAGCTTTATATAATACTTGTACAATAACGGAAACATACTGGTTAGCACACGTTTGCTTATCTCATTAATTAGTACCTTTAGATACCGTATCATATCACAATGTTAGCTTACATGGAAAGCACAGCATTTTCACTAAGCACACTCGTGTCTCGCGCACATTACGTACTAGTTCAGAACAGTACGAAATACCAGAGCTGAAACAAAACACAATGCCTTTTAAGAAGATAACTATAAACTTAGCAGGCAGTACACGGAAGACAGACTAAACGATTCAGTGAAATATTTGTGACTCTCAAAAATACATTCAGGGAACACAGAGGGCGTTGGTTATAAATTCGGGCCTTTATAACGCTGCGATGTTTTCTTTGGGGGGGGGGGCGGTGGGGGTTCCTCCGTTAAAATCAGTACATGAAGTCAGCACTGCTGTGCTTAACTAGCGCTTTAATGACTTTTCACCCGCTTCTTTAAAAAGAATCCGCTCCCAAATTCCAAGGGTTCCCATCTCGTCCGCACTGACTGACTGGTCGGGCAGGTTGTAGAAGAGACCTGATGTAGAAGAGACGTGATGCAACTCTTCACCTCACCGGGTAGGTCGAGCCCTGCTGAAACGCTGCAACAAGTTTTTTTTTCGTTTTCTGCGGGGGGGGGGGGGGGGGAGGCACTGGTTTATTCAGTGAAGGCAATGATACATGTGGGTTTAGGCCCAGGATATTTACGTAGCAAATCTCCAGATAAACCCCAGCTTGTCCCTTTCTCTTTTGGAACACGAACATTGAGAGTTCACACAACCTCCAATTACAGCAACTACATTTTCAGGCATTTTTTGTCCTCATACAACGGCAAGCATTTATCTATGTAAGCTACGGATATCCCAATGATGAGAGCAGCCTGGAATGCAAACCACCATATACAGTGTTGCAAAGACTGGCCGACTAGCCGGTAACAGTGCTAGTCTTGCGGTAGTTGACCAAATAACTTCCGTAAGTAATTTCACCCTTGACTGTATATTCAAACTGAATACCAAATAACACTAGGTGACAGACATGACAGGGTATGCCCAGAGAAATTCACGCAACTCAAAACATTTTTCAGGTGTGCATAGATGACTTAAGGGAGTATAAAAATATCAAAGACCTCAGTTAAATGCTGGCCGAGCCAAAACCAAAAGCTAATTTCAACGCATGTAACATTCTAGTAGTAATCATTACAAAATTATCACCGATTCTTTTTCTCTTTTTTTTTTTTTTGGCATTAAAAATGTACAGTATTTGACACTAAGCACAAACATAGGTACACCCGTTGTCATCGAATTAACGTACAAAAACTTAACAAAAACACTGCCATGAAAAATAAATGCATGTTTAAAAAGAAGGTGACTCGGAACCCTTCAAACTATCCTGACCATCGTCATCGAGAACGATCGGTTTTTCTGGCGTGTTCGACGGAAAATTCACCAGCGTTCCACGACCTTGACCTGTTTTTGTGCGACCTTGAACTTGACTCCTTGTCGTTCTTGCAGAAGGCTGATGTGCATGTGCACCCTTGGCAATGTCCCTGTCACCAGTCTCGTTGCTGCGAGCATTGCCTTGGTGTTTTTTAGTCTTATGCTTCAGAGTTGATTCCAGCTGTTTGCGCTGAAGGTCAGCTAGGTTGCTGAACGGATCGTCAGAAGAATCCGTGTCCATCCGCTCATCATCTATCACGTGACTCTTCCCGTTTGCCGTCTCCTTCACAATTCTGGACCCGGCCACTGGCTGGGGGGTAAGAACTGGGGATAGAGGTGCTACCGTTTGGGAAGCCGGTGCCACCTTAGGAGTGGACGGTTTTGGATGCGTTTTCACAAAGTTATCTTCAAAACCAAGATCCATCTCCTTCCTCTGGTTTTCTACATTATTCATTTCGTCATCAAACGATATCAAATCCGGCATTTCTTCCTGGTTACTAGGAGGTATCGCGTGGTCTTGACCCATAGCAACCATGCTGCTTACGTCATCAGCGTCAAAAGTCTCCCTTAAATCAAACTGCCTTGTTGTGGATTCGAAGTCACTCAGGTTACTCAAACGTCTTGGTTTCGGGCTGGAACCACTCCCTGACAACCGTTGCCGAGGTGAATAGATATCCATGGCAACATCGTCACGTGATCTGTCTTGCCTCAGCGGCACAGAAAGTGCAGGTGCACTGACAGTTGCACGACTTTCAATATGCTCTCTGCTAGCCTGCCCCCGCTTCACAGCCAACGTCTCCTTGAGATGACTGACCTCTGACCGGAGCCTGCCTAACTCGTCTTCTGTCCTGGAAACCTTGTTGCACAGCTCCTGTTACAAAAACAATATTATTTCTATTATTGCCCACTGTTACCATCATAATTAACACTTGACAAGTGTTTGACTTGGTCAAGGCTTATATGAATTTGTGCGGGAATCCGTTGGGCTATATTTTTTTTCTTGGCAGTAAAAAATCATTTTCTTGTCTCAGCTTCTTCTCTGACACTACAGGCCCTGGACCACAAAACTGTACTTATGTAGAACTTGATCTGAGGGTGAGCATCCCGCCTTTTTTACGTCTACGATTTCGTTTTCATGCTTAAAACGCCATCCGAACACAGCTCATTTTAGAATAAACAAGTATATCAGTTAAACTGATCATAGTCTCCGCCGAAAGATATCTAAACTCCTACAGTCAAAAGCTTACTGAAAAATCGCACGTAAAAAGCAGGAGGGTGGTGGACGGAATTTTGGTCAGCGAACAAAAGTGGATCGTGCCTCCACAAACAAAAGTTTCATAGTTTCCTCAATTTTTGGTCAAATCCAAAAAACTATCCCATTTCGCACAATCGCAATATATATTCCTTCGCTCCATAAAAACTCAAAATTCTGCCGTGCAGAATAACTAAGAAATTGCGCGTGCAAAAGTGCCCCAACAGTACCCTCAACAAACAAAAAAATTTGGTCAAGTTTGAAGTTTCACAGTTTCGTCAATTTTTGGTCAAACTCAAAAATAATCACAGGTCGTATAACTCCAAGATATGCTGTTACTTCTCACAAAAATCAAAAGCCTACGGTGAAACGTGAGTGAGTAACCGCGCTTACAAAAGTGGGGGCACCGGTGGAGGACAGAGGGCCTGACGGACAACGAGCGTTTTATATGTCGCGTACCGCGGCGGCAGGGGACTAATAAATACAGCGCATTTAAAAGCAAAGTAATGGTTCAGGAAAACAGCACAGCTTATGGGCGTTACGCCAGCTCTGCCTGCATAGAGAAAAAGTGCTAGTCCGTTCAATCAAGAAAGCCGTTGAGCCAACATAACCAAGCAGATGAACCTTATAAGCCGCATACGTTGTGCGCCATAAGCTCTGTACTTAGTTGTTTTACAGATCATGCGGCTTGTAAAAAAACTTCATTTGTTCAAGAAATAATAAGCCGTTCAACGCAATATTTTTAACTTTTAATGTTTGCCAAGTGTTGGAAGATTTCACTTGCGAAATACGGTTTTAGTTATTTTATTGTCTTCAATGGCAGGTCAACACAGGCAGTTTGAGACATTAGTTGACCGTGTCAGTCACAACACTGGCACCCGAGCATGTATGCCCCACCGTGCGTGTTTATTAATCCCTTTTATCTTGCAACGCATGACGCCTGAGCTACGTTTTGTTTAAACTACGTCAAAAGTGCCATTTGTCTTACTCTACATTGTCAACAGACCTGAATAATGGGTGTCTGTTTTGGGACGAATTATCCGAGTCCTCGTTAATTCGTACTTTTACATGGGAGTGAATGGGTCCCAAAAATCGGGACCAACGAAATTGGTACGAATTAGCCGGGGGACCGAATTAACCGAGGACGAATTAACGCGTGGCCAGTGTATACACAACTAAAGCGTGTTCGTGTTTTCACCTGGAGCTGACCCTGTACTGTAGATCTGAGCTGGCGCAGACTAGCTACGGATCGCATCTCCCCTTCTCCTGTACGGAACTCTTTTCTGTACAGAAAAACTCACCCAGCTGGTAAAAATATCGTTTCAGATCAAATGAACGAACGCCTGGTGTTGGTATTTTGATACTGAAAATATTTGTTTGATTAATACTTGCTACATTTTTAGATCGCAACAGTTTTATTCAAAGCCCATAGAAACAGTGTTAAATTTTCATATTTTTCTATCATGGTCATGGTAAGGCCGCATATTTCTGAAGTTCCTTCGACTTTGTTTTTTTTTTTATTAATTATAACGTGTGACGTAACGGATAGTATGTGAACACACCTTAAGGAGAAGAGGGAGCGACTGAACACATCTGTATCTCCGTCCCGGCGGGGCGTTTTAGGTATCTTGTACTCATTGTGAGATGTGTCACCCAGGTTCAATATCTCCGACGGCAAGGATTTGATGCCCCTGAAAATATCCACATAAATATTTGATAATAACGCACCTTAATACAGAGACAACCTGAAGAAAGGTTATACACCAAAAGCAAACTTGAACCTAAGAGAAGCTACAGACACCTTTACATTTTTTCTTTGTTTTTAATCAAGCGACTTAGTCCTTTAAACTGTTGATAAATTTGGAAAACTTCAAGAGGTATCGTTCAATAACTGCGAAACTGATATTATGAGGTCTGAGAAATTTACTGAAAGCTTAAACGTACTCACAAAACAAATTTTTTTCAGAAAAAAGACCACTTGGATTTTTAAAACAATGATGTAACACAAGTAAAAATGCACATTCACTTTAGGTTTGAACAACTCACGCAGGTCCGAATGTATGGAAGACATGACTATACGACAGAGTAGCTTGGTTTGGAACTTCTTCTGAAGTGCACAACAGAAAGACGAAATGGTCATCGCTGCGATGTAAGAACTCCCTGCGAAGGCCCTTGTGCACCGCTCTCTCACGCATCGACACAGCCAGGCGGCTGTTACGCCGGAACCTATACCAGCCCACGACATCCTAAAACCGTCACAAAACTGTCAAGCCAGAAGCGAGTGGAAAACTGGACTGGCCAATGTTTTTGTTAAAACAAAAACGGATATGTCTCCCCCGCCCCCAACCAGTCACGTGGAAAAAAATTCCTTGCTTAAAAGTACAACATTGGCGAGCCCAAAAAATTGAAAAAATCGCCAAAAAATACAGTTTTACAGAAAATGAAAAAAAACTTCGCAGTAAACATTTCCACTACATATGGGTTCTTCTTGCCATGTTTCAGCGTAATCCAACACACTGTTTCGGATATATCGCAACAATATGGCCAAAAAAGTTAAAAATAAAAAATTTAAAAATTCGCCAAAAATACATTTTCAACGGAAATGAAAAAACTTCGCAGTAAACATTTACACGTTTTGTGAGTTCTTCTTGCCAAGTTTCAGTCTAATCCAACAAACCGTTTCGGAGATATCGCAACAATATTACCAAAAAAGTTAAAATTCAAAAATTAAAAAATTCGCCAAAAATACATTTTCAACGGAAATGAAGAAAAACTTCGCAGTAAACATTTACACGTTTTGTGAGTTCTTCTTGCTAAGTTTCGGCCTAATCCAACAAACCGTTTCGGAGATATCGCAACAATATGGCCAAAAAAAGTCAAAATCAAAAATTTAAAAATTCGCCAAAAATACATTTTCAGCGAAAATGAAGAAAAACTTCATAGCAAACATTTGCACTGTATTTGTCTTGTTCTTGCCACGTTTCAGTCCAATCCAACAAACTGTTTTAGAGATATAGCCTGCCAAAGTGAAAAAAAATGCACAAATCCCCCCCCCCCCATGTTCAAAAATTTGCCAAAAATAGAATTTTTGAGGAAACGAAAAAAAATAACACGGGCATCATCTAGACATGTACCCCAATATGTATGTATGTTTTGAGAAAAATTGACTCATTAATTTTATAAGAACTCACTGCGGACAGACGGGAGGACAGACAGACGGACACAACAAATGCTATATATGTCTCCCTTAGGGGGAGACATATAATTCCCAGTACTTCGATAGCCATGAACGAAGTATTTTTTTCGCTGGTAATCGAGTTTTTAGTTTTGTCTGAGTCATACACAGTTTTGAAGTTTATAGCCAGTGTTTAGAATTCACGCCATGTTTTAAGATAGTTTTTTTCTAGTTATTTTCATTTCACGCCTACATATTTCGTTCGTCTCAACTCACAAAACCACTGAAGGCACGTGACCAGTGTGCATAAACCCATCACCAAGACTGACGTTGTTACAGCATCAGACTTGCTATATGACGTATTTCCTGGCTGACATTAATCCCCAACCACACCATAAACACGCTAAATAATTCACTTTTATTTCTTCGCAAAAGCAGCACCGTAACGTTAGTAGATCTGGTTTTTAGCCATATTTTACTCATTCTTCTATATGTTATATTTTCGCTCTACATTACCTTGCGCGAATCAGGCGGTAGCAGACCCGTTAGTTTACTCTTATCCAGTCTACCACAGCTGTCATACCAGCTCAATGCCACGCCGCACCGCAAGTACGCATACACACCTAACAAGCAGCCCGCAAAGAATATAATCGCATTGTACACCGTTCAAAGGGAAGTGCAATATGAACAGAATGCTTCTGGGATCCCGATTCCTCGAGGCAATGATTTTGGCAATATCTTCTCCCAGCTACGATCTGTTGTTATTTCTCTATTATTATTATTATTATTACTACTATTATTATTATTAATGGGGAAGGGGTTAAATTTTGAAATTATTTTCGTAAATGAACTGGCCTCGAAAAATAAATATCTACGTTTACACTAAATAACGCGCAGAGAGTGGAGTCGAGGTTCAAAGAAGAAAGACACTGTCTTTGCTGAGCCCAGTATATTTGAGGTCTTGCGATCTCAAACGGAACGAATACTTCCAGCTCGAAAACAGCAGCAGAAATAAGAATTGTGTCAAATTATCGCTTGACTCTGTCAATGACGCGGCCTGCAGCCTATTGCAATCCTTTTTTTTTTTTTTGGTAACAATTTTGCAGTTGAACCAAGTTGACTGATGCTGATTGAACTAGATTGGCCAGTCTTTTTGTTAAAACAAAAACGGATATGTCTCCCCCGCCCCCCAATCAATCACGTGGAAAAAATTCCTTGCTTAAAATAAAACATTGGCGAGCCCAAAAATTGGAAAAAATCGCCAAAAATACATTTTTACAGAAAATGAATGAAGAAAAACTTCGCAGTAAACATTTTCACTACATATGGGTTCTTCTTGCTATGTTTCAGCCTAATGGAACAAACTGTTTCTGAGATGTCGCAACAATATGGCCAAAAAAGTAAAAATTCAAAAATTCCAAAAATCGCCAAAAATACATTTTCAAAGGAAATGAAGAAAAACTTCGCAGTAAACATTTGCACTATATGGGTGTTGTTCTTACCACGTTTCAGTCTTATCCAACAAACTGTTTTGGAGATATAGCCTGCCAAAGTGAAAAAAAATGCACGAAAACCCCCCTATGTTCAAAAATTTGCCAAAAATAGAATTTTTTGAGGAAACGAAAAAAAAATAACACGGGCATCATCTAGACATGTACCTCAATACGTATGTATGTTTTGAGAAAAATCGACTCATTAATTTCACAAGAACTCACTGCGAACAGACGGACAGACACACCAAATGCTATATATGTCTCCCTTAGGGGGAGACATATAATAATCGTCTTACTTCAGCTGTAAGAAAATTCGCCTGGAAGAAAACTCACTGATAAAAGTCTCTTCTTTGACGTTGCTGATTTGCGAATCACTGACCGTGTCGGTGACATGACTGTGCACACTCCCCAGCAATAGCCCTTCCTGTAAACACAAGAACGGAGACAAGCGCTACTTAAAAGAACCTAGAGTGGTAGATGAAATGGATGCTATTCCTTTAAACATTAAAAGATGATGTGTTGTCCGACTTGCAGGCTTCCAGTAGAAATTCCTTTAAAGTTTTCAAAATGCAGTTTCCCCCCCAAAAAAAACAAGCTTTCAAGACAACTACCTGAGGAACATTCGCGCAAAATGTGAAAGAAATCCAATGAAAATTGTAAAAGAAACATTTTGAAAATTTGCCTTCAAAAATGTACAAAATACCGCCATTTGACGGCTCGCCCCAAAAAAGTACTTTTTTTAAGAGCAGATGACTTTGCCAATATTCGTATAAAAATTTGAAAGCAATCCTGTCAAAACTGTGAAAGTAGAAGTATTTGAAAATTGGCTCTCAAAATTTTTAGTGTCGCCATTCATCCAGTTTTTGGCGGATCGTTCAAGTTTTCAACAGAAGACAGCCTAAGGAACATTCGTATAAAATTTGACAACTCCAATCAAAACTGAAGACCCATTTTGAAAACTGGTTCCCAAAAATTCCGACCGCAGCTGTAAGTGAAGAGTAAAAGTCTGCACACGTAAAAAGTGTTATATCCGGGATAAGTGTGGTTTTCCAGACGTGGCAAAGTTACCGGTATACGCTGAGTGACGCCTAGGTTACTGAGATAACTTCCTCATCACTAGAGAGAGAACAGGGCATTTGGCGGTGGGATTTTCCGCGGTGGACTTTTAGCAGTAGGACTTTTGGCGATGTAGGAAATGTGGGAAGTGTGGCATTTTGAAAAACAGTTTACATACACACAACGAACGACAGATACTCCACAAGTGATAAGTATAGCCAACGACGACAGATTATTGGATTATCCACATTGAAGAAGTGTATATTTGCATATTTTTATAAATTCATACTTTTCCGCTTGATGCCAGTGGGTCCATGTTTGGCCTTGCACCTAGGAAACAGCCAATGAGAGTAAGAGTGTCAGTGAAAGCACCTGCATGGTATTGGGTCAACTCGGTCCCCACCAACTCGGCCCCTCGTGAAAGTCAAGTCGGCCCCTACTCGGCTCTTTTACAGGTCAACTTGGCCCCTCGTGAAAGTCAAGTCGGTCCCTTATTAAAAAGTCGACTGTTCATATTTTTGGTGTTTTGGTGTTATTCAGATAACACATATAGGGTAATTCTGCCTTATTTATTTTTATTTGAAAAACAACACTTACAATAACACAATTTGAGACGTACTTTACCTACAGTTAGCACATCATTTTACACACCATATTCGGTACTGCAACCTTTGCTATAATAAGATTTACTGATCAAATTTTTTACTATAGACTATGGCTCTTTTTCTGTTGACAAATTATTTACTTCGTTTTTTTTTGTATACAGATTTTGACAAATTTCAAACAATTTCGCCTTTGCTTTTTCCTCAATTTCTTCTATTTCACCACCAAATCAAAGTATATTACAAGTTACTGACGACCCGGTCGATATCTGTGACTTAACAAGCAAATTGTGGTGTGTAAAATACTTAATGTAAAAGCTAATTGCATTTTGTCTGATAATTTATTTGTAATCACTGAGATTAAACACCGAAAGAAGTCTGTAATCACTAATTGCATTTTGCCTGTGATTTGTGATCACTGAGAATAAACACCGACAAAGTCCTGTAATAACTAATGCATTTTGTCTGTGATGAGTACCCGAAATGAGACACGAAAAAACCCTGTAATTTTCAATTGCATTTCGTCAGTGATCATTGCCTTTGGTATTTTAATTTTTTTAAGTATGTGTGATAGGGCCGACTTAAAAAAGGACTAAGGGGCCGAGTAGACTTTCACGAGGGGCCGACTTGACTTTCACGAGGAGCCGAGTTTGCGGGGCCGACTTGACCAAAAAGGGCCAGTTGGCAAGGGCCCGAGTTGACCCAACACCCACCTACATCATATAAACGCGTGCTTTGGAATTCCCGGTCATTTTTAAGGTACAATTCCGTTGGTTCACTGTGCATCACAAGTTAGGCAACAACATAAACACGATCAAAAGAGTTGAAATTGTGAGAAAAATTGACATGTTTTATCGTATTGTGTAAATTATTTAACCTACACGTCATACTGAATAAGCCAACTCGTACGTTCGAACATTTCCGATGTAGATGTTGTTTCGACTACAAATTTGTTGGGATAAATTGAAAAAAAAAACGATAAGGAAAAACCATTAAAACTCTTTCGTTTAACATGCGCACTGTCAAATTCATCAAGCCATCGTAGAGAGCACAGCACCCAACCGGAATTGAAAATCCTAGCTGATAGTCACTGTGACCTTCAAATTGGGTCAAGGTCAAAACAAAACAACGGTCACCCACCCATTACTATAGGTCACTTAATAACAAAATATCGTAGGAAAAGGACTATCAGGGTGACAGTAACAGTCCCAGACGGGACAGACTGACAACACTCAAACCTACAGTTTCCCTTCGGGCCCAAAATCTATTATAGTAGCTGCTAAAACTATTTTACATATATTTCTTACGACTTGTGAATATGTTTCTATTGAAATGGAATTTTGTTGATTTTTGCGAGTTTTTTCTATCAGTTCTTGACACGTTTTTCCCAAATGTCTAAATGCCAAAAGTTTTGGGCAAATTCCTATGTGAAAAAGGGATATGGAAATGGCACAGCGATATGGATATGGAACACTGTAAGTACAAATCGGCTTATTCTTTCTAACACATGACCTTGACATTCATCAAATTACAAACCGAAATAGCTTACAAAATTAGCCATAATTTGAGTATTTTTCACTATCTTATACGATTAGAAAAAAAACTGGTTTTTCCGGTAACCGAGCCAAAATTTGAAGGCATCTGAATAAATTTGAAAGAGGTGCATTTGTGGAAAGCAGTTATAGACAAGAACGTGTTATTAATCTTCCGATAATGTTTGACAATGATTCAGCTTCGAGATTTAAGCAAAATACAGGACTCCAGTTTTGAGGAATAAATGTAGAAGCAGAGAAGCTTAGAAGCATAGACGTCAACAGAAAAATACATCAAAATCGTTTTGAAATATGTATAGAGCTATTTCGTTTTCAGAAAAATCCTTTTAAAAATATCGTAAATAATTTCTTTCACATTCTAATGAATATATTTAGAAGTAGTTCTGTTTTGTTACACTATGTATATAAGCTCTCTCATTAAAATAAAAATTAAGCTATCTAATTCTCAGGTGTACTCAAGAACAAACTTAAAATTGTTAGCCAAAATGTTAGTCCCAGGACAGAAAGGGTCACAGTTCCTGCAATAGAAATGGCCATTGATCTCAATTTTCGAGGCTTTGGATCTTTCGGCGCACGTTCAAGGACACCGAGGCTCGAACTGGCAGGCTTTTCCTTTAAAAGCACACTGAGTAGTACCCTGGCGCATTATTTTCGACCTCAGCGAAACTCCCAAACTAGAGTAAAGCGTGGTTTGGCAACTGTGGATTCACTGTTGTTGCAGGCGATATCTCAAGATATCTCATATTTTTCTCAGTACAGAATTGTTACCTGACCATAAAACTTGTGCGCCATAATTTATAATTGGGCCATTTATGTGATGTACCCTTTCTAAAATAACACCGTTGGCCCCAGTCGTGCGCCGAGATTTGAAAATTGACATCAATGACATTTCCTATTATAGGAACTATGACTCTTGCTGTCATAGGAAGCCCGCAAGAGTCATCTAGGACTGCCAAAATGTAGACACAATTTTGCAGTTTGACCGAGAAACCTTTATTATCGCTCACATCACACACCGTTTCACTTCAGATTCAAGATTGAATAACGATATGGTACAAGTAACGAAAACCATAGGTAACTAATAAACAGCGATTTCATACTTGATCTCCTGATTCATTGCTATTTTCATAGAATAAGGATGAAAGAACTGCCCCACAAATCTCGACTCCTGTCATTTTTACTTCCGCAAATTGGTCGAGCAAACTTTCCAAGGCATATGCCCAGATCGCTGTTATAAAACACCTGGCCTCTGAGGAGATCTATGTGTTGTGTATTTATGAACATAGAGCGCATGGATATTGTAAAACGAAGTTCCTCTCTTTTGTGAGTTCTATTTTCGTGGAATCTTTAGCGAATCTGCAGAGTAAAAAAGGTGCTATACACAACAGGCCGTAGAGGTTGGCTGTTGGACGACATCGTTGTCTAGATCGGTGAGTAGATGATGGAGCTCTTGAAGCCGAAACAGACTGTAATATCTAATTCCAGGTTCAAACTACGATCTACAATTGCTGGTATACTGCTGGTGATGACTTCTACGTCTGAAAGATATTTCAAAAGTATGTGTTTGTAGACAACGAAGGAATCACTATGGGAGACCAAAACCCGTTGATGGAATTGTATGCTTCAAGCGTTCTAGTTGACTAAATCGTTTACAAGACCTTTTTGTGTATGAGTTTTGATGGGACAGAATTAAAAGAAATAACTACTGAAGTACTCTTTTATTGGAGAGCAATGCCTATTAAAATAAACAAATAACATGCAACAAGTGGGATTTGACCACGAATATGCCCAGTAATAACAACTACAGCAGCATGTTTTTTTTTTTTATATTGTCCAGTTAGCTAAAGACCGACGGTTAAGAGACAGGTGGATGAACATATCTTAGGGAGTACTTGATCACCAAATGTTTTTTTTCTAGATTTCGGTTTCAATGTTAGAGACATTCATTACCCATGGTAATGATTTCGTTTCCTACGAACAGATATTTTCGAAATTAAGAAGTGATATTTTTGGAAGCTGAAGTAAGTCACGTACAATATTTTCTTTTTATAAAAATTACTCTTCAAAAAAAAAAAAAAAAAGGGAAGTATTATATTACACTGAAAATTGTATATTATGTTCTTGGCTGTGATTGTTTTTCCATTTTGGTATCAGTTTGTGGATAGAGCTTTAAGTATACTTTTTCGAATGAACTGATTATGACCGGATTTTTTTTCAAACTTTGAAGATCTAGCAATCTTTCATTTCATATTTAAATATTTTTCAATAGTTATAGCCTTTATTTTATTTTATATGAATAGAAAAAGTGTTCCATTTCATAATCAAGAGTGCACAAACAATTAGTGAAATCACACTTACTCTTATTGTTATCACCTTTTTTTACAACAGGTATTCCTAAACCTGCAGTTCTATTGATCCGAGCAGTTTCACATGTGGAAAAAATATTTTCTATTGAAACACCACAGCGTCACGTATAGATAATTAAAAAAAAAACAAACAAAAAACGAAACAAAACAACACAACGGGAGAACACAACAAGAAGGAGATCAGTCAGAGATACAGCATGATCTCATTCCTCCACGCCCTTTCTTATGTTAAATCGGAACTGTTGGGAACTACAGCTGCCGAAAATGAAAGGAAACGAGAATGTGTAAGTGTAACCGAGGTCGTAAACGAGCGATATAATCGGATTATAAACAACCCACTGAGGACAATAAGCCAAATCACACTTTAGGCATTCCCAATAAAAATGCGCAAAAATTCTTTGTTTCGAATAAAAATCACCGGGTAAAAATGAAAGAAATGATAGAGAGATTTCGCCTAGATGTCATATTTCTCTTGCACCAAAGAACAATCGTGGGAATTACCTTGTAAGGCGATTTGCCCTTAGACTTTTGTTTAAAAGTTTGATCGTTGACCGAATTCAGTCGGTAAAAGATATAAAGAAATGATAGAAAAACTTGCAAAACTCAACAAAATTATATTTTGCAAAATGCAAATTGGCAATTAAAGGGGCTGAACAATAACCTGATTCATACTTAAGGTGCTCATAGACTTTTGCCGAAACGTTTTTGCGTTTCGACTGAATACGGTGGAGTGCAATATCTGATGAGTGCAAACCTGTGTACATTTGCCAGAACTTTGCAGAAATACTGTCCAAAAGTATTTACCTTTTTTATTTTAGATATTCATTTCGACATTTCCATAAGCGGATTCGCAGTTATGCGCAGTAATTAGGCCCCAACCCTTCGGATTCGGGCCTATAGGTTTGGGGTGTCCGTCTGTCCGTCGTCGCTTTATACCCCTCTGAAATTGGGGGCGGTCGGGGCCTGTTCGTGTTTCACAAATACTTACTTGTTTACGGAAAAGTTTTGATGTTTCCACCTTATTTTTTTGGAATAAATGTAGAAGCCCAATCACATTCACTTGCACAATCCGGTGAGGCTAACGGGAAAAAACTAAATATGTTGCCAGTGCACACCTATTTGTACACTTGCAAGAACTTTGCAGAAATACTGTCCATAGGCATTTATTATCTGTTTCTTTATTCATTTTTGTTCATTTGCTTGTCATTTGCCAATGAACGTCGCAGTGTTCAATGACGGTATCTTTCCATTGTTTGGTCCGGTGAGGAAAGTCAGGAAAGTAAAGAAAAAATGTTGAGTCAGGAAAAGTCAGGAAAAAACTTTCTTAAATTGAATATCGAAATTTGTCACTTTTCAATATTTCTGTAACTGTGCTTTGTGTCTCCTAATGTGGTTTATTTCACTGGATTTTTCTAGACACCCACGGTATTCTTTCCCATATATATGTATATATAAATCAGGCACATTATAGTCTGGCTGGAAAGTCCATGCAAATTCTAAAATGCCTCGTTTATTTGTCGTTTATTTTCTTACGTGATTCTACAGATGAAATGGTGAATGCGATTTTATTATGCATTCTATTGGAGTTGACTATTGCGTGTTCTCGGGTGTGGGTTCGTGTAATCATATTGATTAAATGCTATTGATGTGGTTAAATGTATTATTGTTAATTGCATTTATATGGGCATTTTTTTTTAGCCCAGCTTACGTTACACGTAAGCGGGGGTATTTCTATCGGTTTGCGGGTGGCGTCCGTTAGTTAGTTAGTTCGCTGTAAACTTTGTTTCAAAATGCATCTCCTCCTACAATTTTAATCCGATGTCATTTATTTTTGGTGTGAGGCATCCCTAAGGGGTCGTGCATACGGCTTGTGCTTTTCTAGTTGATCGGGTGATTTTTGATTTTTTGGCGAATTTTTAAAGAAAAAAATTAAAAATGTATCTCCTCCTACATTTTTGACCCGATGTCATTTATTTTTGGTGTGAGGCACCCCTAAAGGTTCGTGCATACGGCTTGTGCTTTTTTAGTCGATCGGACAATTTTTGTATTTTTGGGGATTTTTTTAAGCAAAAATTTTGAAAAAAATGCATCTACTCCTACAATTTTGATTCGATGTCATTTATTTTTGGTGTGAGGATTTCCTAAGCGGTCGTGCATATGGCTTGTGCTTTTTTAGTCGATCGGGTGATTTTTGAATTTTTGGCGAATTTTTGAAGAAATTTTAAAATGTATCTCCTCTTACATTTTTGACCCGATGTCATTTATTTTTGGTATGAGGCACCCCTAAAGGGTCGTGCATACGGCTTGCGCTTTTTAGCCCAGCTTACGTTACACGTAAGCTGGGGTATTCCTATCGGTTTGCGGGCGGTGTCCGTTAGTTAGTTAATTAGTTAGTTAGTTGTTATCCGCCGGGAACCGGACGGATATAGTTTTCATTCTGTCTGTCTGTCCGTCCGTCCGTCCGTCTGTCCGTCTGTCCGTGCCCACAATGATTATGCTATATGGTGGATTTTCGGTACATCCGTCACTTATGTGGTTTTTCTTCCTTATGTGGTGGTTCTTATGAGGTAGCCACATAAGCACCCATTGAGCACAAAACAAACCACATAAGGGAGTCCGTCAAAGTCCGTAGATCAACTGTCCTGTAACACCATCTGTTGGAAAATAATGCAGCTATAAAGTTAATTTCTAAAGCAAATAAGGAGAGCAGCATTTGTTTAAATCCCGCTGTGGGGTGGGGGAGAATCTTAAGAATACACCCACTGCGGACAATGTTTGTATTTTTGGGGATTTTTTGAAGAATAAACTTCAAAGTGCGTTTCCTCCTACAGTTTTTATCCGATTTCATTTATTTTTGGTATCTAGTATGAGGCAGCCCTAGATGGATCGGGCATACGGCTTGTGCTTTTTGACTCGATCTTGAATTTTGATTTTAGTGGAAATTTTTGAAGAAAATACCTCAAAATGAATCTTATCCTACAGTTTTATCCGTTTATTTAACTTGTGTTAATGTGTGGTTATTATTTAAACATGCACACTGGTCCGAAATATGAACCGCGCATCGACGCAATTTAAGTTAACATGCGCCGTGATCCGAAATGTGAACCGCGTATCAGCGCAAGTTAAACAAACATGCGCACTGGTTCCAAGTGCGAACCGCGCCTTAACGCAAGTGAAATAAACATTCGCACTGGTCCGAAATGCGAACCGGGCATCAACGCAAGTTAAATAAACATGTGCACTGGTCTAAAATAAGAAACGCGCATCAACGCAAGCTGAATAAACATGCGCAGTTGTCCGAAATGTGAACCACGCACCAACGGAAGTTGAATAAACATGCGCACTGGTTCGAAATGCGCAACCGTACATGGACGCAAGGTAAATAAACATGCGCACTGGTTCGAAAGGCGAACCGCGCATCGACGCAAGTTAAATAAATATGTGCACTGGTCCGAACAAAGAACCACGCATCGATGCAAGTTAAGTAATCATGCGCACTGGTCCGAAATGTGAACCGCGCATCAACGCAAGTGAAATAAACATGCGCACTGGTCAAAAAGGCGAACCGGGCATCAACGCAAGTTAAATGAACATGCGCACTAGTCCGAAATGCGAACCGCTCATCTACGGAAGTTGAATAAACATGCGCACTGGTTCGAAATGCGCATCCGGACATAGACGCAAGGTAAATAAACATGCGCACTGGTTCGAAATGCGAACCGCGCATCGACGCAAGTTAAATAAATATGTGCACTGGTTCGAACAAAGAACCACGCATCGATGCAAGTTAAGTAATCATGCGCACTGGTCCGAAATGTGAACCGCGCATCAACGCAAGTTAAATAAACATGCGCCCTAGTCCGAAATGCGAACCGGGCATCAACTGAAGTTAAATAAACATGAGCAGTTGTCCGAAATGTGAATCACGCACCAACGCAAGCGAAATGAACATGCGCACTAGTCCGAAATGCGAAATGCTCATCAGCGAAGTTGAATAAACATGCGCACTAGTCCGAAATGTGAACCGGGCATGGACGCAAGTTAAATAAACATGCGCACTGCTTCGAAATGCGAACCGCGCATCGACGCAAGTTTAATAAATATCGCACTGGTCCGAAATTTGAACCGCGCATCAGTGCACATTAATCAAACATGCGCACTAGTTCAAAATGTGAACCGCGCATCCATGCAAGTTAAATAAACATGCGCATTTGTCTAAAACAAGAACCGTGCATCAACGCAAATAAAAGAAACATGCGCTCTGGTCCGAAATGTGAACCGCGCATCAACGTAAGTTAAATAAACATGCGCATTTGTCTAAAATAAGAACCGTGCATCAACGCAAATAAAAGAAACATGCGCACTGGTCCAAAATGCGAATCTCGCATCAACGCAAGCTAAACAAACCTGCGCACTAGTCCGAAATGCGAACCGCGCATCAACGCCAGATAAATAAACATGCACACTGGTCCGATAAAAGAACCATGCATCGACGCAAGTTGAATAAACATGCGCAGTTTCCGAAATAAGCACCACGCATGAACGCACGTTAAATATATGCACTGGTCGGAAAAAAACCACGCATCGACGCAAGTTATGTAATCATGCGCACTGGTCCGAATTGTGAACCGCGCATCAACGTAAGTTGCATAAACATGCGCAGTGGTCCGAAATGCGAACCGGGCATCGGCGCAAGTTAAATGAACATGCGCACTGGTTCGAAATGCGAACCACGCTTTGACGCAAGTTAAATAGATATGCGCAGTGGTCCGAAATACAAACCGCGCATCAGTGCACGTTAACGAAACATGCGCGCTGGTCCGAAATGTGAACCGCACATCGACGCAAGTTAAGTTGACATGCGCCGTGATCCGTAATGTGAACCGCGCATCAACGCAAATTAAAAAAATATGCGCAGTTTTTCCAAAGGCGAACCACGCATTAACGCAAGTTAAATAAACATGCGCACTGATCTAAAATAAGCACCATGCATTAACGCAAGTTAAATAAACATGCGAACTGGTCTAAAATAAGCACCACGCATCAACGCAAGTTAAATAAATATGCGCAGTTGTGAAAGATAAGTTGTAAAATATCTTTATACAGTAAAGTGCCACATATATAATTCCGTTTATTTACAAATGACACACACAAAGCATAAACATTATTGACATTGACATGACGCCTGCTGGGATCCACACAAGGGCACGGGCAAATATAAACCACCACATAAGTATTTTTTATTCTCAAATAATCTTGTCCGTGACCTACCACTTAAATGCATTTCAGGCATATCAAATGCTACCACGTAATGCAGCCACCACATAAGATACCTCTCGTTGGTCTGTCCGTCTGTCCGTCTGTGCAATTTCAGTCTCACGCGCCTACAGCCCGCATTAGTGGGTGGATTGATTTCAGATTTTACCCAGGGGTGCTCCTAAGCATCCCGCAGTGCAGTGACCAGGATTCGACCGGATCCGAGCAAAATTGCCAAAATGGCAAAACTTTAAAAAATTGCAGAAACTGAATAAGGACTTTGCATAACACACATCAGTCTCACGCGCCTACAGCCCGCATTAGTGGGTGGATTGATTTCAGATTTTACCCAGAGGTGCTCCTAAGCATCCCGCAGTGCAGTGACCAGGATTCGACCGGATCCGAGCAAAATTGCCAAAATGGCAAAACTTTAAAAAAAATTGCAGACACTGAATAAGGACTTTGCATAACACACATCAGTCTCACGCGCCCACAGCCCGCATAAGGGGGTGGATTGATTTAAGATTTTACCCAGGGGTGCTCCTAAGCATCCCGCAGTGGAATGATCAGGATTCGACCGGATCCGACTTAAATTGTCAAAATGACAAAACTTTAAAAAATGGAAGAAATGAATTAGGAATGAGCATAACACATATCGGTCTCACGCGCCTACAGGCCGCATTAGTGGGTGGATTGATTTCAGATTTTACCCAGGGGTGCTCCTAAGCATCCCGCAGTGCAGTGACCAGGATTCGACCGGATCCGAGCAAAATTGCCAAAATGGCAAAACTTAAAAAAATTGCAGACACTGAATAAAGACTTTGCATAACACACATCAGTCTCACGCGCCTACAGGCCGCATTAGTGGGTGAATTGATTTAAGATTTTACCCAGGGCTGCTCCTAAGCATCCCGCAGTGCAGTGACCAGGATTCGACCGGATCCGAGCAAAATTGCCAAAATGGCAAAATTTTAAAAAATTGCAGAAACTGAATAAGGACTTTGCATAACACACATCAGTCTCACGCGCCTACAGCCCGCATTAGTGGGTGGATTGATTTAAGATTTTACCCAGGGGTGCTCCTAAGCATCCCGCAGTGCAGTGACCAGGATTCGACCGGATCCGACTAAAATTGTCAAAATGACAAAACTTTAAAAAATGGAAGAAATGAATTAGGAATGAGAATAACACATATCGGTCTCACGCGCCTACAGGCCGCATTAGTGGGTGGATTGATTTAAGATTTTACCCAGGGCTGCTCCTAAGCATCCCGCAGTGCAATGACCAGGATTCGACCGGATCCGACTAAAATTGTCAAAATGACAAAACTTAAAAAAATGGAAGAAATGAATTAGGAATGAGCATAACACATATCGGTCTCACGCGCCTACAGGCCGCATTAGTGGGTAGATTGATTTCAGATTTTACCCAGGGGTGCTCCTAAGCATCCCGCAGTGCAGTGACCAGGATTCGACCGGATCCGAGCAAAATTGCCAAAATGGCAAAACTTTAAAAAATTGCAGACACTGAATAAGGACTTTGCATAACACACATCAGTCTCACGCGCCTACAGGCCGCATTAGTGGGTGGATTGATTTAAGATTTTACCCAGGGCTGCTCCTAAGCATCCCGCAGTGCAGTGACCAGGATTCGACCGGATCCGACTAAAATTGTCAAAATGACAAAACTTTAAAAATGGAAGAAATGAATTAGCAATGAGCGTAACACATATCGGTCTCACGCGCCTAAAGGCCGCATTAGTGGGTGGATTGATTTAAGATTTTACCCAGGGCTGCTCCTCAGCATCCCGCAGTGCAATGACCAGGATTCGACCGGATCGGAGCAAATTTGCCAAAATGGCAAAACTTTAAAAAATTGCAGAAACTGAATAAGGACTTTGCATAACACACATCAGTCTCACGCGCCTACAGCCCGCATTAGTGGGTGGATTGATTTAAGATTTTACCCAGGTCTGCTCCTAAGCATCCCGCAGTGCAGTGACCAGGATTCGACCGGATCCGACTAAAATTGTCAAAATGACAAAACTTTAAAAAATGGAAGAAATGAATTAGGAATGAGCATAACACATATCGGTCTCACGCGCCTACAGGCCGCATTAGTGGGTAGATTGATTTCAGATTTTACCCAGGGGTGCTCCTAAGCATCCCGCAGTGCAGTGACCAGGATTCGACCGGATCCGAGCAAAATTGCCAAAATGGCAAAACTTTAAAAAATTGCAGACACTGAATAAGGACTTTGCATAACACACATCAGTCTCACGCGCCTACAGGCCGCATTAGTGGGTGGATTGATTTAAGATTTTACCCAGGGGTGCTCCTAAGCATCCCGCAGTGCAATGATCAGGATTCGACCGGATCCGACTTAAATTGTCAAAATGACAAAACTTTAAAAAATGGAAGAAATGAATTAGGAATGAGCATAACACATATCGGTCTCACGCGCCTACAGGCCGCATTAGTGGGTGGATTGATTTCAGATTTTACCCAGGGGTGCTCCTAAGCATCCCGCAGTGCAGTGACCAGGATTCGACCGGATCCGAGCAAAATTGCCAAAATGGCAAAACTTAAAAAAATTGCAGACACTGAATAAAGATTTTGCATAACACACATCAGTCTCACGCGCCTACAGGCCGCATTAGTGGGTGGATTGATTTAAGATTTTACCCAGGGCTGCTCCTCAGCATCACGCAGTGCAGTGACCAGGATTCGACCGGATCCGAGCAAAATTGCCAAAATGGCAAAATTTTAAAAAATTGCAGAAACTGAATAAGGACTTTGCATAACACACATCAGTCTCGCGCGCCTACAGCCCGCATTAGTGGGTGGATTGATTTAAGATTTTACCCAGGTCTGCTCCTAAGCATCCCGCAGTGCAGTGACCAGGATTCGACCGGATCCGACTAAAATTGTCAAAATGACAAAACTTTAAAAAATTGCAGAAACTGAATAAGGACTTTGCATAACACACATCAGTCTCACGCGCCTACAGCCCGCATTAGTGGGTGGATTGATTTCAGATTTTACCCAGAGGTGCTCCTAAGCATCCCGCAGTGCAGTGACCAGGATTCGACCGGATCCGAGCAAAATTGCCAAAATGGCAAAACTTTAAAAAAATTGCAGACACTGAATAAGGACTTTGCATAACACACATCAGTCTCACGCGCCTACAGCCCGCATAAGGGGGTGGATTGATTTAAGATTTTACCCAGGGGTGCTCCTAAGCATCCCGCAGTGGAATGATCAGGATTCGACCGGATCCGACTTAAATTGTCAAAATGACAAAACTTTAAAAAATGGAAGAAATGAATTAGGAATGAGCATAACACATATCGGTCTCACGCGCCTACAGGCCGCATTAGTGGGTGGATTGATTTCAGATTTTACCCAGGGGTGCTCCTAAGCATCCCGCAGTGCAGTGACCAGGATTCGACCGGATCCGAGCAAAATTGCCAAAATGGCAAAACTTAAAAAAATTGCAGACACTGAATAAAGACTTTGCATAACACACATCAGTCTCACGCGCCTACAGGCCGCATTAGTGGGTGGATTGATTTAAGATTTTACCCAGGGCTGCTCCTCAGCATCACGCAGTGCAGTGACCAGGATTCGACCGGATCCGAGCAAAATTGCCAAAATGGCAAAATTTTAAAAAATTGCAGAAACTGAATAAGGACTTTGCATAACACACATCAGTCTCACGCGCCTACAGCCCGCATTAGTGGGTGGATTGATTTAAGATTTTACCCAGGTCTGCTCCTAAGCATCCCGCAGTGCAGTGACCAGGATTCGACCGGATCCGACTAAAATTGTCAAAATGACAAAACTTTAAAAAATGGAAGAAATGAATTAGGAATGAGCATAACACATATCGGTCTCACGCGCCTACAGGCCGCATTAGTGGGTAGATTGATTTCAGATTTTACCCAGGGGTGCTCCTAAGCATCCCGCAGTGCAGTGACCAGGATTCGACCGGATCCGAGCAAAATTGCCAAAATGGCAAAACTTTAAAAAATTGCAGACACTGAATAAGGACTTTGCATAACACACATCAGTCTCACGCGCCTACAGGCCGCATTAGTGGGTGGATTGATTTAAGATTTTACCCAGGGCTGCTCCTAAGCATCCCGCAGTGCAGTGACCAGGATTCGACCGGATCCGACTAAAATTGTCAAAATGACAAAACTTTAAAAATGGAAGAAATGAATTAGCAATGAGCGTAAGACATATCGGTCTCACGCGCCTAAAGGCCGCATTAGTGGGTGGATTGATTTAAGATTTTACCCAGGGCTGCTCCTCAGCATCCCGCAGTGCAGTGACCAGGATTCGACCGGATCGGAGCAAATTTGCCAAAATGGCAAAACTTTAAAAAATTGAAGAAACTGAATAAGGACTTTGCATAACACACATCAGTCTCACGCGCCTACAGCCCGCATTAGTGGGTGGATTGATTTAAGATTTTACCCAGGTCTGCTCCTAAGCATCCCGCAGTGCAGTGACCAGGATTCGACCGGATCCGACTAAAATTGTCAAAATGACAAAACTTTAAAAAATGGAAGAAATGAATTAGGAATGAGCATAACACATATCGGTCTCACGCGCCTACAGGCCGCATTAGTGGGTGGATTGATTTCAGATTTTACCCAGGGGTGCTCCTAATCATCCCGCAGTGCAGTGGCCAGGATTCGACCGGATCCGAGCAAAATTGCCAAAATGGCAAAACTTAAAAAAATTGCAGACACTGAATAAAGATTTTGCATAACACACATCAGTCTCACGCGCCTACAGGCCGCATTAGTGGGTAGATTGATTTAAGATTTTACCCAGGGCTGCTCCTCAGCATCACGCAGTGCAGTGACCAGGATTCGACCGGATCCGAGCAAAATTGCCAAAATGGCAAAATTTTAAAAAATTGCAGAAACTGAATAAGGACTTTGCATAACACACATCAGTCTCACGCGCCTACAGCCCGCATTAGTGGGTGGATTGATTTAAGATTTTACCCAGGTCTGCTCCTAAGCATCCCGCAGTGCAGTGACCAGGATTCGACCGGATCCGACTAAAATTGTCAAAATGACAAAACTTTAAAAAATGGAAGAAATGAATTAGGAATGAGCATAACACATATCGGTCTCACGCGCCTACAGGCCGCATTAGTGGGTGGATTGATTTCAGATTTTACCCAGGGCTGCTCCTAAGCATCCCGCAGTGCAATGACCAGGATTCGACCGGATCCGACTAAAATTGTCAAAATGACAAAACTTTAAAAAATGGAAGAAATGAATTAGGAATGAGCATAACACATATCGGTCTCACGCGCCTACAGGCCGCATTAATGGGTAGATTGATTTCAGATTTTACCTAGAGGTGCTCCTAAGCATCCCGCAGTGCAGTGACCAGGATTCGACCGGATCCGAGCAAAATTGCCAAAATGGCAAAACTTTAAAAAATTGCAGACACTGAATAAGGACTTTGCATAACACACATCAGTCTCACGCGCCTACAGGCCGCATTAGTGGGTGGATTGATTTAAGATTTTACCCAGGTCTGCTCCTAAGCATCCCGCAGTGCAGTGACCAGGATTCGACCGGATCCGACTAAAATTGTCAAAATGACAAAACTTTAAAAAATGGAAGAAATGAATTAGGAATGAGCATAACACATATCGGTCTCACGCGCCTACAGGCCGCATTAGTGGGTAGATTGATTTCAGATTTTACCCAGGGGTGCTCCTAAGCATCCCGCAGTGCAGTGACCAGGATTCGACCGGATCCGAGCAAAATTGCCAAAATGGCAAAACTTTAAAAAATTGCAGACACTGAATAAGGACTTTGCATAACACACATCAGTCTCACGCGCCTACAGCCCGCATTAGTGGGTGGATTGATTTAAGATTTTACCCAGGGCTGCTCCTAAGCATCCCGCAGTGCAGTGACCAGGATTCGACCGGATCCGACTAAAATTGTCAAAATGACAAAACTTTAAAAAATGGAAGAAATGAATTAGGAATGAGCATAACACATATCGGTCTCACGCGCCTACAGGCCGCATTAGTGGGTGGATTGATTTCAGATTTTACCCAGGGGTGCTCCTAAGCATCCCGCAGTGCAGTGACCAGGATTCGATCGGATCCGAGCAAAATTGCCAAAATGGCAAAACTTTAAAAAATTGCAGAAACTAAATAAGGACTTTGCATAACACACATCAGTCTCACGCGCCTACAGGCCGCATTAGTGGGTGGATTGATTTAAGATTTTACCCAGGGCTGCTCCTAAGCATCCCGCAGTGCAGTGACCAGGATTCGACCGGATCCGACTAAAATTGTCAAAATGACAAAACTTTAAAAAATGGAAGAAATGAATTAGGAATAAGCATAACACATATCGGTCTCACGCGCCTACAGGCCGCATTAGTGGATGGATTGATTATCTTCACACCAAATCAACCATGTACCACTGGCTCTACAAACCTCTACTTCACTGACCACAAGGCTGTATGGTGTTCTTTGGAACAGTTGTTCACAGGAACATCATAATCAGGTATACAATTTGCGCGAACCCGGCGGATTCATGCTTCTCGAGCATCTAGTTTATTTAGTAAACTTTGATTCAAAATGCATCTCCTCCTACAATTTTGATTCGATGTCATTTATTTTTTGTGTGAGGCATCCCTAAGGGGTCGTGCATACGGCTTGTGCTTTTCTAGTCGATCGGGTGATTTTTGAATTTTTGGGGAATTTTTAAAGAAAAAATTTTAAAATGTATCTCTTACTACAATTTTGATTCGATGTCATGTATTTTTGGTGTGAGGCATCCCTATGGGGTCGTGCATACGGCTTGTCCTTTTTTAGTCGATCGGGTGATGTTTGAATTTTTGGGGAATTTTTAAAGAAAAAAAATTAAAATGTGTCTCCTACATTTTTGACCGGATGTGATTTATTTTTGGTACGAGGCACCCCTAAAGGGTCGTGCATATGGCTTGTGCTTATTTAGTCGATCGGTCAATTTTGTATTTTTGGGGAATTTTTTAAGCAAAGATTTCAAAAATCGTTCAAAATGCATCTACTCATACAAATTTGATTCGATGTCATTTATTTTTGGTAGAGGCATCCCTAAGGGGTCGTGGATACGGCTTGTGCTTTTCTAGTCGATCGGGTGATTTTTGAATTTTTGGAAAATTTTTGAAGAAAAAATTTCAAAATGTGTCTCCTCGTACATTTTTTTATTTTATTTTTGGTATGAGGCACCCTAAAGGGTCGTGCATACCGCTTGTGCTTTTTAGTCGATCGGACAATTTCTGTATTTTTAGGGAATTTTTGAAAAAAAAACTTCAAAATGCATTTCCTCCTACAGTTTTTATACGATTTTATGTATTTTTGGTATGAGGCATCCTTAGGTTGGTCGGGCATACGGCTTGTGCTATTTGACTCGACTTGGGAATTTTTGATTGGGGGGGGGGGGGGGGGAATTTTTGATGAAAATACCTCAAAATGCATCTTCTCCTGCAGTTTTTATCATTTATTTTGGGGCTGAGGCATGCTTAGGGTGTCGTGAATACGGCCTGTGCTTTTCGAGTCGATCAGAATATTTGGGGAATTTTTGAAGAAAAAAACTTCAAAATGCATTTCCTCCTACTTTTTTTATCAGATTTCATTTGTTTTTGATATAAGCCGTCTTTAGGGGGTCATGCTTGTGCTTTTTGAGTGATTTGGAAAACTTTTGAATTTTTTTTGGAATTTTTGAAAAAAAAAAAAATAAATGAATCTCCTCCTACAGCGCATAAACGCTTGTTAAATGAACTTGCGCAGTAGTCAGATTTAACAACCGTACATCGACGCAAGTTAAATAAACATTCGCAGTAGTCCAAATTAAGCACTGCGCATCGATGCAAGTTAAATAAACATGCGCATTGGTCCGAAATGTGAACCGCGCATCGACGGAAGATAAACATGCGAACTGGTCCAAAATAAGCATCGCACATCAACAAGTTAAATAAACATGCGCACTTTTCCGAAAAAAACTACGCATCGACGCAAGTTGAATAGACATGCGCAGTGGCCCGAAATGCGGATCGAGCATCAACGCAACCTAAAGAAACATGCGCACTGGTCCGAAATGCGAGCCGCACATCGGGGCAAGTTAAATGAACTTGCGCAGTGGTCCGAAATGCGAACCGCGTATCAACGCAAGTTAAATAAATATGCACACTGGTCCGAAAACAAGAACCGCGCATCAACGCAACCCAAAGAAACAAGCGCACTGCTCTGAAATGAGAACCACGCATCAACGCAAGTTAAATAAACATGGGCAATGACCCGAAATGCGAACCGCGCATCGACGGAAGTTAAATAAACATGCGATCCGGTCCAAAATAAGCACCGCACATCAACGCAAGTTAAATAAACATGCGCACTGGTCCGAATTTCGAACCGCGCATTAATGCAAGTTAAATAAACATGCGTAATGATCCAAAATTCGAACTGCTCAACAACGCAAGTTAAATAAACATAGGCACACGTCCAAAATAATCACCGTGCATCAACGCAAGTTAAATAAACATACAAACTGGTCCGAAATGCGAACCGCGCATCAAGGCAACGTATGGAAACTTGTGCATTTGTCCAAAATAAGTACCGCTCATCAACGCAAGTACAATAAACATGCGTATTGGTCTGGAATAAGAATCGCGCATCGACGCAAGGTAAATAAACATGCGCACTGATCGGAAATAAGAACCGCACATCAACACAAGGTAAATAAACATGCGCATTGATCCGAAATAAGAACCGCACATCAACACAAGGTAAATAAACGTGCGCACTGATCCGAAATAAGAACCGCACATTCACAAAAGGTAAAAAAAAACATGGGCGCTCGTCAGAAATGCGAACCGCACATCAACGCGAGTTAAATAAACATGTGCACTGTTCCCAAAAATGGGAGCCGCGCATCTACGCAAAATTAAATAAACATGCGCACTTATCTGAATAAGAACCACACATCAAGGCAAGTTACATAAATATGCGCACTGGTCCGAAATGCGAGTGTTGTTTGAAGGTATCTATGGCAGACTATCCAGTCTACCAGAGATACAAAAAATCTGTTTCCCATTTTTCTGGGAAAGAAATCTTTGTATGCATTTATCGGTCTATGTTCTGGTCCGGTGCTGAATTAATTATTGGGCTAGCTCTTTGCCGTCTCATCTTTTGAAGCCCAATTTTTCAGGAAAATTCCCTTACTCATGCACGCTGGAATTGGGTCTTATTGCTTTTCGTAAGCTGGGACTTTGTCCTTGGACAAACTTGTTAAATATGCGCATTCGATTGGGGTCTGTGGGGGTATTATTGCAAGTGAACACGCATTAATTTTTTGCTATTTGTTCTACAAACTAAATATAGAAATTACAAACAAACGAATATGAACTAAACGTGTAACACTGTAAATTTCTTCATCAGATATGAAGCAGTCGTAATTTCCACTCAACTAAAAAAGCGCTGTCAACTATATTCTTTCACTTTCAAGAGTATTATTATCCCCCGCCGTCCTGGCGGAGGCGGGGGATTTAGAAACGCACTGTGTCCGTCTGTCCGTCCGTCAGTCGCCAGTTTTGTTTCCAGACGATATCTCCGAGGTATCTTGAGGTATCTTAGAACCCTAAAATCCGGATCTCAACGTGTTCTTTGGTGTCCAGGTGATATCTCCGAAACTCGTGAGCGGATCCGGTTCATATTTGATATGCGTAACAACCAAGACATCTAAATGTGCCTTTTGGGGGTTTTGATTGAATCGTAGCCCATCTGGATCTGTATTTGGACTTAGAATCCCAAAATCAGGATTTCAACGTGCACTTTGGTTTTCAGGCGATATCTCCGAAACTAGTGAGTGGATCCGGTTCATATTTGATATACGTAACAACCAAGACATCTAAATGTGCCTTTTTGGGGTTTTGATCGGATCGAAGTCCATCTGGATCTGTATTTGGACTTAGAATCCCAAAATTCGGATCTCACTGTGCACTTTGGTTTCCAGGCGATATCTCCGAAACTAGTGAGTGGATCCGGTTATATTTGATATGTGCAACAACCGAGAAATCTAAATGTGCCTTTTGGGGGTTTTGATTGAATCGTAGCCCATCTGGATCTGTATTTGGACTTAGAATCAAAATTCGGATATCAATGTGCACTTTGGTTTTCAGGCGATATCTCCGAAACTAGTGAGTGGATCCGGTTCATATTTGATATACGTAACAACCAAGACATCTAAATGTGCCTTTTTGGGGTTTTGATCGGATCGAAGTCCATCTGGATCTGTATTTGGACTTAGAATCCCAAAATTCGGATCTCAATGTGCACTTTGGTTTCCAGGCGATATCTCCGAAACTAGTGAGTGGATCCGGTTATATTTGATATGTGCAACAACCGAGAAATCTAGATGTGCCTTTTAGGGGTTTTGATCGGATCGAAGCCCATCTGGATCTGTAATTGGAATAGAATCCTAAAATCCGGATCTCAATGTGTACTTTGTTTTCTAGACGATAACTCTAAAATGTTTGCCTGATTCGATTCTCATTTCGTATGCATAACAACAATATAGTGTAGTTGTTTTATTTACTTAGTTTAAGTGCGAGGTACAGCTCCAGCCTTACTAATTACACCCAAGGCGGGGGATATGGCAATTACTGATTGCTCTTGTTATTATTATTACTTTATTATTACGTAATAACGCTTTAGCTCAAAGAGCTCGCCACAGTACAAATAGTAAACACAATGTACATGACTAAGACAGGAATTAACCAAAAAAAATTACACAATATTACTAGATCGCATAATAGAATACTGTTTTAATAGAATAATTTCTTCTTAATCTTAATAGGCTGTCCCAAATAAAAATGTCCTGAGTTCCTTTTTTAAGACATCGAAATTGTCGATACGTCGTAGATCTGCTGGAAAAGAGTTCCATAAGGTTGCACCGTAAACGCGGAAGGATCTAAAGCCGCATTACTTCAGATTAACCCGTAGCTGTACTACTTCCAAGCCCGTTGACGAGCGCAATGACCGACTCGGCTTGTACATTTGGAAGAGTTCGCTAAGGTATTCTGGTGCCATACCATTTAGCGATTTGTGTACCATTACAGCCACAATGCGTTCCTCAACGGGCAGCCAGTGCAGTGCTTTCCGTAACGAGGATACTTGCTCATATTTACATGACCGGAATACAGCTAGAAGAGCCTTGCAGTAGTCCAGCTTTGAAATAATGATGGCATGTGCTAGCTAGGAGTGTGACGGTACGCCATTCCCTCGATTCGGTGCACTTCAGTTGTTCGGTTCGTTTCGTTTTTTCTGGTGCGATTTTGCAAAAATTATTAAAATTTTGCCGACGTGGTATAATATTTGTATTAAGCCAAGTATTTACCGTATAACAGCCAATAATGCCTTTTAGTTATGTGATTTGAAACAAAAACACCAGTTTATAATATTTATAATGGTCAAATTGATAAATTAGAAACTATTTCTTAAATAAGGCATCAGTCCTTCAGTATTTATTCGGTGGCGAAACACCTAAAACAGGTCTCCCGAAATACCTAATAATAAGCGGGGACTGTAGTATTCAGGTTTGTTCGTCTGTCTGTCTTTTGTCACTTGAGGTACAAGATTTTGTGTTATCTATACATCAAACACGGAGGCGAATACAGCTGCTATGTGTATGCTAAAATGTTTCTCACCATTTGTTGATGTTCAAGAAGTATTTTGCGTGTCAATAACTGCACCCGTTTAAAATATTAAAAAATATTTAAATAGTGAAACGACAATTAAACATAAATATCTTTAATAGCAATCAAAATACGTATTATTTCAGGTCACCGAATTCACATTTGAGTTAAAGTATACCCCATGACAATAAGTTTTAGTAAATCACATGCAGTCATTACAGTTTTGTTCTAACGTGAGAACATTTACAGAGTTTCTTAATTATAACGCCATAAACCTGGTAAATCGAATAAACCTGGCAACGAAAAAACAACAGAACATTTGACCGGGAAAAAACATATATCCTTTCTTTTTTGGTGTAAATCAAAACAACCTGTTCAACAAACACTATATTATTATCGATTAGCTCTAACGGTACACCGCTTTCCTTGACTACAAATGACAGTTATGCACAAATCCTTGCTTATCGCCCGTCAATTGGGTCCATTCGACTGGTGAATTCCGAAGTCAGAAGCAATAGTGCGCAGGAGAGTCAACTAATACCAGTTAGAGCGATCATCAACATGCCTCCCAAGAACAGAAATGCCAGTGTGGATGAGATAGCGTCTCTTTCCCAACAAATAACTGAACTTAAAGAAAGTGTTCAAACCCTACTCGAGGGGCAAGCAGTGTTGTTATCATTACAACAGACAGCAAACAAGCTGGTCGAGGAAAATAAAAAGAAGGACATAAATAGCTTCTCTCCAACAACGAGTAAGTGATCTGGAACAATACACACGGAGAGACGATGTTATCATCACTGGACTCAAGACGAAAAAAGCCAGCTGGGCCAGAGCGGTAGACAGAGAATCTCCGGAAGATGATGCTGAGGCACCGGAATACGAGCAGAAAAGTGTAGAAGGCCAAGTCATTGACTTTTCACAGGGAAAAGGGGTGTTACTGTGTGACAGTGAAATATCACCCTGTCACACACTTAAAGCAAAAGTGCCCACTATTGTTGTAAGGCTTGTTAATCGGAAATCTAAGGTGCGATTATTATCCGAAGCAAAAAAGCTGAAAGAATCCAACGTGTATATCAATGAGCACTTGAGTAAGAGTAACGCTGATTTGTTCAGAAGAGCTAGAATTCTAAAACGAAAAAATGTTGTACTCGCCACGTTTACCAGAAATGGTAAAGTTTTTGTCAAAACAAAGGGGCGAACTCCCGAAGAAGTTCAGAAACTTCTGCTCAGGGATGAAAGCGATTTCATGAAACACGGTTTCGCCAAGTATCTCGACTAATATCGTACTATGGGTTTTACTTTACTTAGTCTAGTGTTTACTTTTCTTTTGCTTACACACCACCTTGATGGAAGAACATCGTCGATGTGTTGAGTGCCAAAAAAATGTTGGTGAATTTGCGATCGAGTGTTCAATTTGTAAAAAGTGGATCCATGGAACATGTGCTAAAATGTCATAAAAGGAGCTACTTCAGAAAAGTAACCCCGATATACATTTTTACTGTTCCCCGTGTACTGACATCTTTCCGTTTAATTCAGTTCTGATGACGAATTTTTGTATTTGCATTCCGATATTGAAGTTAGCAAAAGCAGCTATGATTTGTATAAGAAATGTAGAAACCTTTCATTTAATAGTCAATTGCATACTGATTTCAAAACTACTGACTTCGATAAAGACATTATCCGGACAGTCATTTTTTTAATGATTTTCATTCTAACTGTGAATACTTTACTAATCAGGAAATCGCGGATAAAATAATGACACTAAACGCAATTTCAGTAATACAATTCAACTGTAGAAGTATAAAAGCCAATATCTCTCTAGTTTAAAAAAATCGTTTGATATAATTGCTATCAGTGAATCATGGGTACATGATGGAGATTGTCTTAATGATTTCGAAATTGATAATTATACTATGGTTTATAAAAATCGAGTTGGTAGAAAAGGAGGTGGGGTCATATTATATGTGTCAAATGCTTTTAAATTTAAGATTGTTGATTCATTTTCTTTAGCCGTTGATGGACTCCTTGAAAGTATAACTATCGAACTACTGGTCCGAAATCAAAGAAATATAATGGTTAGCTGTGTTTATAAAACCCCTGGAAGTTGCATTGAAACTTTCAGTGGACATATTGAACAATTCCTAGATCAGTTTAAAAATGAAAAGTCCATACTCTTATGTGGAGACATTAATATAAATTTGCTGAACTATGACTCACATGTTGGTACAAAGGCATTTGTTGACTTATTATATAGCTTCGGAATGTATCCATTAATAAATAAGCCCACACGTGTAACGCTCGACATTGCTACAGTAATAGATAATATCTTTTCAAATATGTTAGTTAAAAGTCTCAATGGTATCTTAATTGAAGACTCAGTTAGCGACCATTTACCTGTTTTTACTTTTCTTGATTATGGCGAATCAGCCCGAGTAAATAAAAAAACCTATACATATACCAGAAAAGTTAATGAGGAGAGTATCAGAAGTTTAAACAGTGAATTGCTTAACCATGATTGGTGTGATATTTACAACTGTAATGATGTTAATGTTGCTTATAATAATTTTATTGATGTATTTAAATTGCTGTATGACAAGCATTGTCCACGGAAAAAAAGGTGAACATATTACAAACAGAAATGATATTGCTAATGGCTTCAATAGATTTTTCGTCAATGTTGGACCAAAACTGACGAAAAAAATTCAGTCGCCGAAATCTAGCAGCATTGTATTAGATTATCTTAAACCTGGACCAAACAATTCATTACTTTTATCTCCTGTATTGGAGGAGGAAGTTGTTAGTTTGATCAGTAAATTTCAAAGTAAGAAATCCTTGGATTGTGATAATGTTGATATGTGTATGGTTAAAAAAATCATACAAGGTATTGTTAAACCCCTCACACACCTTTGTAATGTATCCTTTCAAACGGGCACTTTCCCGGACAGAATGAAGATTGCAAAAATTGTTCCATTGTTTAAATCTGGCAACTGTTCATTGTTCACAAATTATAGGCCCGTTTCACTGCTACCTCAAATCTCCAAAATACTTGAGAAATTGTTTCACTTGCGTCTTATGAAATATATTGAGTTCAATAACTTATTCTCTGCTAGTCAATATGGGTTTAGAAATAAAAGGTCAACGTCATTAGCATTAGTCGATTTAACTGAGGAAATAACTGAAGCTATTGATAATAAGAAAGTTACTATTGGTGTTTTTATTGATCTGAAAAAAGCTTTCGACGCAATTAATCATGAATTACTGTTGAAAAAGCTTCATTATTATGGTGTTAGAGGGCTATCCAATAAGTGGATTTCTAGTTACCTGACAGGCAGGAAACAATTTGTAAAATTTAATGATTCTGATATGTTACCAATCACTTGTGGTGTACCTCAAGGATCTATTTTAGGCCCACTCCTATTTGTTTTATACATCAATGACTTAGGAAATGTCTCAAATATTCTGAAGTTTGTGCTTTTTGCTGATGACACGAACTTGTTCCTATCAGGTAATAATATTTTTTTTTTGTGGAAATCTGTGAATCTATGAATGTAGAACTAGAAAATATAAATATGTGGTTTAAACTCAACAAGCTGTCGCTCAACGTGTTAAAGACAAATTATATGGTTTTTACAAATAAGCCTTCTTTTGAAAATTTTACCCTAAAAATTGATGAATATGAAATAGACAGAGTGTATGTAACCAAGTTCTTAGCTGTTCTGGTTGACAGTAGGCTGACTCGGTCCAATCATATTTTGAATATCAAACAAAAACTCTCGAACTGTACTGGTGTTATATATAAATGTAGAGACATTTTAGATGTTGGTGCGCTACGCACATTAAACTGTTCTCTCTTCCTACCGTTTATCTCTTACTGTGTTGAAGTGTGGGGTACTGCTTATAAATGTGCAACCAAATGCATCTCTATACTCCAGAAAAAAATAGTTAGAATTATTTGCAAAGTTAACAAATACGATCACACAAATTCTCTGTTTCTTTATTTAAAGTTATTTAAGTTTTATGATTAAGTTGATTTTAGAGTGTCTACTGTAATGTATAAAGCTTATTTGGGTGACTTGCCCGAAAATATTCAATGTAAAGTAGCTATTAGTCTAGAGACGCTAACTCGAAATACTCGTTAAGAAGCATTTGGAAATTTAAGACCAAGTATGCAAGAACGTCCTTAAAAGTTCGCTGTGTATGAATTTATGGTATCGCTCTTTTTAATACTTTACCGGATGATGTCAAAAATGCAAAAAACTTCTGCATGTTCAAAAAATTGTACAAGAAAAATGTTTTTCTTCAGTATGAAAACAGTCTTTAATAACGATTATTAAAGGTACCTGTATCAGTTCCAAGACGGCTTACGCTTAACTAGAATGGGTAAGGTTTGTTCTAAATGTGGTAGTTCCAGTGTTTTTTCGATGCTATCATGAGGTAAATTTGGGTCCAGTCTAATCGCGATTTCGTTCTATAAGCATTTGCGTACTGAAATCGCCTTTTCCTCTGTTCAGAAATTTCTATGTAATATTATGATTTATATATATATATATATTTGCTCAGCTCTGTGTTCAGATGAATAAATCAAATCAAATCCTAAAAAAAATCCATAAACAAAACGCCCTGACACATATTAACAAAAGCTTTAAATCTTAAATTACACTTCGGAAACATAATGCCACTGTCGCTAAATGAACAATTCACATTAAAACGTCAAGTGATAACTTGACATATATACAAATTTTTCTTTAAAAACAAAGCAGCGTGGCCGCATGTTGAGGTTTTATGGTTGATCACGAAGCAGTACCATATTTCATGGCTGTCCACTATCAGTAAAAAAACAAAAAAAAAAAACAAAAAAAACAAAAAAAAAACCCCGAAAATACCGCGGTTTTCGGTTACGGTACAAATCGTAACACCCCTATTGCCAGCATCTTTGTTTCATATTCTGTCTGGTAAGCCCGGATTTTCCATATAGCTCGAATATTCAAGTAGCACATTTTGAAGATATGCGAGATATGAGCTTCAAACATCAACTCGGGAGTCGAACAAAAAAAGTAGGTTCCTAGCCACTTGTGCACGTCTTACTTCTTGTTCACCTAATTTTAATTGAATTTACGTGAATTTTGTGAGATTATTGACTGGAATTTTCCATTGGGAGTACATGTTATCTTGTTGAAAAAAAAGTGACACTGATCAAGTGGCAATTTTTCTAACCAATCTGTTCGTCATTAGTATTTATCAGTGTTCTCTGGCAGTTCGCCAACCATTCAGTTTTGGTCCAATATCTTTATTGCTCAAGTGTAATATAGAACGCAGGTTATTCAGTGTCATATATTCTCATAGCGACAAACTGACATAATTTTCAGGACAATTATTAGGCATCGCTTTTTTTTCGCCTAGTGGCGGAAAATCACCAATTTGGGATCGAGATTTATAGTCCCTGAGATCAATGTATTTCTATAATTATTATTATGATTATTATTTTTTTTTGTGGGGGGGGGGGGGTAAGTTTCTTGTTTTTCACATGTGATGGTTGACAATTGTGTGTGCCATTTTAGATTTCCCGCCAATTTAGATTTTAAGAAAACCTATCTGCATTCGAACTCGCCAGTGGTCGCGGTCACAATCACCTTATGTGGTATGTGGTCTATTCTGTTCTTTTTTTTTTTATTCACGTTTTTTGTGGATGCGTGTACATGTACTGTTTTATGTGAAGTTGAAAAATGTAACATTGTAAGTTAATTTCAAGGGGTTCCGGACCATACCCCCGGGACAGTACCCACGAACGATACCCCCCTTTCACGACAATACCCCTCAGACCATACCCCCCAGGACCATACCCCCCCGTACCAATACCCCCCCCCCCCCCGCCCCTCTCGATCAATTTTTCCAATTTTCAACGTTACAACAAAATGAAAAGAAAAGGTACAGCGGCATGTTTCATTCCTTTCCAATACTATGTTAAATCTTTACATGAATAAATCGAGTCTGCGTCTCATTCACAGTTGAAGCTGCAAGTTAATATCCACATCTTTCAAAACTGAATGCAGCACAATTAATTGCAATAAATTGGGGAGCGAATTGATGATTACAATAACGTATTCATTAAATTGCATTTATAAACCTTTTAAATAGATCATGGAGGATTTTTTATGTATAAAAGCTTTTATCAATGAATCACATTAGATGAATTGCAAGCGTTGTGGAACTGCAGTTATACCCCTTTCAACTAGATCATAGCGAAATAGCTTAGATTGTAACTACGGATCACAGAACTGTATTAGTTTGTTGTTCGTTAATGAAAATCTGTAAAATGAAAATTGGAAAAAAATGATGTAGGGGGGGGGGTATTGGCACGGGGGAGGGCATGGTCCTAGGGGGGTATAGTCGGGGGGTATTGTCGGGGGGGGGTATCATCCCCCGACATATCAAATGTGTGCTAAAATCGCTTCTGTAATCGTTTAAGAGCGGAGCTTTCGGTGGGCTTTCAGCGACTCCCCCCCTCTCCCCATCTTCCAACCCCTAGCTGGTTTATTGCTCGTTTCGCGCCTCATCATTGGACAAATTTGGAAAAATACAAATTTCACCCCAATTTATTTTGCCTAAAAACGATGCTTGAGTTATACAGTTATAATTCACCATCATTGTGAACAGAAGAGATCATCAGATTATCTTATTATTCGAAACATTTATACATTTGTGTACGAAATTCTGATGCCTCCTGTACTAGCAGTTCGAAATTTGGCCCATAATGATTAATTTATGAAAAATTTCAAGCTTCTGAAATTTCTGATTCAGAATTCGTTTGTTTGTTTTTGCAGTACCGATTCAAAGCTTGATTATTAGAAATAGATTACTCAAACCAAACGAATAATTATGCAGCCTATGTTCAAATACACAATTTATTAAGATTTTGTTGGTTGTTTACGATATTAATGAATTAATTTATGTGAAATGTTATGAATTGTGACTCGTTTGATGCTCGTGTAAAATAAATATTCTTGTAAAGTGAGATTTCTTAGCTATTTACTCATTGCTGATGTAGATTTCTGTATAGAAATGGCTACTCTTGGCCTTCTCCAAACGTATTTTTGACCCTAACACATTATAAAGAGTGTCATTACTACACTTACTGTGCAAACTCGTACTGCAACGTTGGCTAAAATGGTTAGGGTTGCCTTTAGAGTCGTACCTACGCTAGATAGCTGGGGGAGGGCCCTTTCGGTGAACCTGCCACCTTCAAGATCCGGATATAAAGACGTAAACTAACACCTGTTTGTAGTGGCCAACTTCCAGTTTCGGGTAACAAGGTGTACGGTAAAACCTGCCTGTGTTGACCACCTTCCAGACCCAGATAAACAAAAACAGAGTAAAACTGCTGTAATGACCATCGTCAAAACCGGGATAACAAGGACGTATAGTAAAACCTGTTTTAACGACCACCATCTGGAACCGGACAAAAAGACGTATCGTAAAACCTCTTTAGTGAACACCTTCTAGACAGAATTAAAACACTTAAGCCTGAAAAGCCTAAAAAAAGAGTATTGAATACCAACAAATCAAGTAACGTACCCCCTTCCCCTTCAAAAATTGGATAAAGGTCATACACAACCCGACTACTGGGCACATGGGATTCATGTGAATTATTGAACTGGTCTCGATACATTTGTTTTTGTTTACAAAAACAAAAAATTTAATAGGTGTCGATCGAAAATGTGTGATATAAGCCTGTACTCTTATGTTTTGTGTGCACTGGCCACTCTAGTTTTTATTGAAGGCGAAATTAGGCACTATCGATAAAGTGAGTTTGTTCCGGAACAGACTCAGATGATGAGGTTGGACCTAATTTATACATATAGAGAATCTTTGGGGTTGAATTGTCCTTAATCTAAGTTCATTAGTACTGGAATAGTCTAACTTTGACAAGAGTGCCTTATTCGCAAATATGAAAAACATGTATGAATTCTTATTTGCTTGGTATATTCTTATAATTAATAATTAAGTGTTTATATTTTATTTCAGATTCTTGATAATGTTAGCTAGTTGCGTAAGTAGACTTGGGCCATGCCTTTAGTGTAAAACATTAACATTTTCTGCTGGAGGCTGGGAGATCTTAAATGACTGTTTTATCATATTCGCACTGTATCTGGCAAATTCCAGCCTCCTAATTTGGCTAAGTGTATATTTATAGTCGTGGCACTCTTCGTAGACCATTCATACCGAGCCCCAGTGTTGAGCAAAAGACGTTTTACGAACATCTTGAAATCGCTTTTTGCAATTTTTTTTTTTGATGATTGATCTGTCCCTGTTATAGCACAGACATAAAATCACTCAGAAATGATAGCAACGAATCAGTAACATGGATTAATGGATTTTTTTGCGTGTTTCTCAAAGGCGTAATCTTCGGTGGCACAATGTCCTTGGGTGTTGTTTTGCTTTAAAGAAAATATGCTATGATTGTCAGATACGAAAGCAGTCAGCTCACAACCAAACGTTAAATTTTTGTCTGTGTTCATTTTTCTATTTAAAACAATCATTATCATTAGTTTTTGCGAAATATTTGATCTGCCCCTTTACATCAGATTTTTACACCACCCAAACCGCGGTTTGAAAGATCTATCCACTGAATGATGTCATGTGATACTGATTGGTTTGGTCGTATCATTTTACTGTAATCAAGAACGGGTCCTCTTGCATCAGCGGCAGCAAAGATAACTGGTGTTAAAGCGTTAGTCCCGGAGGTGTTGTTGTTGTTGTTTGGGACGGGGGGGGGGGGGGGGTGAGGGGGTGGACCGGAATCTCTTCCATTCTCCATATGCATAAACGATTAGTAGATTTCTAGACGGTGCGTGGTTGAGGCTCGAACATGAAATTCTTGATATGTTGCAGAATGTCAAGATCAACAAAAATAGCCGTGTTACTGCGGTGGTAGGGGGGGGGGGGGGGGGGGGAGGGAGACTGTGTCGAAACCAAGCAGCAGGCCAGTGGGCACACATTTAAAACAACATCGTTTTAGGAAAGTATAATCTGACTGGATGAAGCATTTGTATACTAGTTTGATATCCACTCCAACGAGGCTTTGAAATAGGTTCTTGGAAAAGTCCTGACATGCGGAAGTTAATTGCATCATTATCTCAAGTGTTTAGCACACACAAGGGCTGTCCTTTCGTGCGTCGCTATCATACGCTTGTCTGGGCGCAATCTGCTTGTACCCATGTGAACTCGTTAAAATACTCGAGTTTGTTCTGTGTAATGACTTTAAAATCAATAGCCTTTCGCGCGTTGTTTTGCAACAGCCAACCTCTACGGAGGGTCGGTCTGCTGTGTAAAACCTTTTTACTCCGCAGACCCACCGGGGATTCCCCGAAAATAGTACTCATACAACAGAAAAACTGCTTGAAAATATCCGTCCGCTCTGTGTTTAAGCACAACAGTATCTGTTGTGTATGGCACCTTTCGGGGATACATACATCACCAACGGATATCTTTTGAGAGGCGATGCGCCTCCAGAGTGTATTGGTTGTCAAGAACGTTTGACTGTAAAACATGCTCTACTCAATTGCGTAGATTTTCAGAACATTCGTTCACGCTGCTACAGTGGGAATTCTATGAAAGACCTTTTTACAAAGGTAGCACCGAGCAAAATTATTTCTTTTCTGAAAGAAATACACTTGTACAGTAAGTTTTAAATTGAATTTAGTTGGTTTTGGATGTATACACTACTTGTTTTGTTTATTTCAATTGATTTTAGTTTCAACTGAGTCTTCCTATAGCAACAGAACCAACACAATATGACCCTAACGGGTTGCTAGTGTCGTTAAACTAATCAATCAATCAGTCAAACCTTTTTACTCTGCAGACCCATTTGGGATTCCGCGAAAATAGTACTCATAAAAGATGGGAACTACTTTTTAAAATATCCATCCGCTCTGTGTTTATGCATAACAGATAGATCTCCTCAGAGGTCAGCTGTTTTATAACAACGCATATCTTGAGACTATGAAGCAATTGATTTTGATACGCACCTTCTCGATCGGCCAATGAGATTTTGCCTGAGTGGCACACCCACCTTGCACTCAGAAATGGAGTTATTGCAAAAACAAGATGAGTTGACGTCATGGTGGCCCTTCATTACAAACTTGAAGCGTAGTAAAATTGCAGTGCTCGAATTCAGCACTAAAAGTAAGCCGGTCTATTGATTGTGCTAGGCAGCAACAACTGTAAACGTGGATCAGATGACTGTGGGAAAGTGGAACTCCGCATCACAACTCTCTCTCTCGTGATGTGTGGCACTTCAAACACGACCATTACCGAATGTACATAATTGCTCGGTTGACGGAAGATCAGATTGCAAATTGGTTGTTACACGTTGTTAATGGTGCACGTCGTACCTTACACGCAGCTGTCATTGCTTGAGAAAATCAGCTTAGCGTTCACACGTGAGACGGGGTAAAATAATCACGTCGACTAAAACTAAACGTAGTACTGTAGGTATTTGCTGAATGGTACCTCACTGCTTTGAGTTGGTGTGTGTGTGTTTTTTTTTTTTTTTTGGTCCGTTTCCCATGCCTTTCCGCACATACACACTGGCTATACTTGTCACTGGTTTTCTGCATCCGGATTTATATAAAACAAATATCAGTTCCTGGTACTAGGCATAGGGGGGGGGGGGGCGGCGGCGGCGACGTGTTTTCAGATAAGGCACGTAGTGTCACATTTCTAGTCCTGTTTCGATTGATTCAGACACATCCATCAGACACTAACACGTGACACCAAGTGATACTTTTAAAGTAAAGCGTGGGTTTCAACATTCAGAGGCTGATTTGCGTTTCACATATTCACAGAACCATTTTTTTGTGTGTTGAGCCGAAACACTCACAGATTGTCATTATATCATCAACAACTCAACTAAAAAAAGGGGACTTCCAGCACTGACTCATAAGTATCGACAGCGGTGGAAGATCCTTTCACTTTAACATATAATCTCATATTTCTGTGTAAAGAGAGGAGAATACCGGATTTTATATTAAAAAAAAACAACAAAACCATACTTGTTTCTGCATCCGGATGGTGTCAGGAAACTGAACTTTGGATTTGTTAAGTCAAATAAATACGAGCACGCATATACCAATACGTCTGTAGAAACAAACAGAGAGAAGTGAATTTAGTATTTTGAGAGAAAATGAGTTCTATACTAACGTGTTGCGTGTCGGATAAATCATTCAAAAATCTTACTTTCGGCAAGAGTAAGAAGAAAACGGTGGCGGACAAAGGATGCAAGGTGAGAAGGTGGTCGCCTGGGACTGGCATGAACCGGCTTTGTTTTTAGATTGGGGTGAGGGGTGGTGGTGGTGGGGGGGGGGGGGGGGTGGTTGGCTCTCTTGTCAGTGCCATAGCAATGAGTATCGCCCTGGTCTTTCACGAGTATCACTAGTACCTTTCCGTTGATACTGTCCTTTGCTGTAGCTACCTATCCCTCGTATTGCTCTTTCTGTCTCCGCAGCTGAAGCTCTAGGTGTGAGCATTAGACCGGTGGTAGTGAAGTCAGCCAAAACTAAACTCTCATCTATTCCACGCTTGTTCCAAGGCATAACCGGTGCCGACGATGGATTTGTACAGTGCCAAAACTGAGATTTGAAATTGATACAATAAATAAAAAAAAAAAGAATAATAAAACGAATCTGCTTTTTTCAATGACTTCTGCGTTATCGAATTATTTTTTCTCCCCTTAAAATATCTTGTATTGATAAATATTATGAAAGTGTATTTGTTTCATTGTTTAGTGCAATTGCAGATGATCGTTTAAAAAATTCATTTATCATTTATAGCCTATAGAAATTTTCCTGATCCATTCAATCAGGTCGTCGTATCAAATCAATCAGCCTGTGACGTCATTTCTCAATGGAAAAACGCAAATTTTTTCCAAGTTTTGAGGTAAATTACTATCAGGTTAATATTGTCCAATACCAGAAAGTATATACGTAGTGTTTCCTCTGCTTAATTACATATTTGATTTGGTTTTATGTACAGGATCCTTAGGAGGGATCCAATGCAAGTGTAGCTTCACTAGTGACCGGCCATTATTTAGATGTAAAAATAATGCCCGGTAGATTTAGAAATAAAAGGATAAGACGATAGAATATCGTTTATATGGGGATGGCGGGGGGGGGGGGGGCGTCTGTCTGATTGTCTGATTGTCGTACTGTGTTTTGAACTCCACTTGAAAAATGATAACGTTGTTCATGAGTAGCCTGGCATGTGTATGGGCATACTTTATATCATGTGAGAAAGTCTTTTAGTGGCTTTCAAAAAAAAAAAAAAGAGTAATTCCCTCAGGTTGATGTTTTTTACTATATAGATTCAAGACATTGTGAAGGAATATATTTTGGGCGAGCCAGCATATGAGCGAGTATGTGAACTCATGCTGGAACACATGAACAAAGGTCTCTCGCCCGACACCAACGCCCGAGCCGACCTCAAGATGCTGCCCACGTATGTGCGGAGCCTTCCAAATGGCACGGGTAAGTGTTCTTATCTCTGTATGTACGTGTATGTACGCTGCACCGTGCTACGATGTCATGTGTTTGGACGCCATGTATTGTGACAGGTGCTGTGGCTATGTGTGCTTTGATGGCATGTGCTGTGACGTCATGTGTTGTGGCGTCAAGTGCTGTAACAGGTGCTGTAAACGGCATGTGCTGTGACGCCATAGTGTTGTGGCGTCATGTGCTGTAACATGTTCTTTGGCGTCCTGTGCTGTGACATGTGTGACGGCATGTGCTGTTACGTCTTGCGCTGTGACATGTGATGTGACGACATGTGCTTTGGCATCCTGTGCTGTGACGTGTGTGATGCATATGCTGTGACGTCTTGTGCTGTCACATGGGCTTTGGCGTCCTGTGCCGTGACGTGTGTGACGGCATATACTGTGACATCTTGTGCTGTGGTGTGATGGCATGTGCTTTGGCGTCGTGTGCTGTGAAGGCATGTTTAGTGTGTGCATGGTGTTTGGGGTTACATTTCCCTCGCCCAGTGTCTTTGGACAGGTCAGGGGCCAACTTTGCCATTCACTTGTATTCAAAATTTGATTATGCACCGCAACCCCCCCCCCCCCCCCACCCCCCCCCCCTCCTCCAAGCACACAAAAATCAGCGGTGTAGCATACATCGTCGCATCATAATAAATAAGGAGAGACATTGAGCTTTTTTTAGCACAACAGACTGCTGAGAGCTGAGAAAGAAATTCGCAGCGTGAATTGTTTTGCTGAGCCAGTAAATTGCCATTGCTTGCCAGTGCACTTTCGCTTACTTTAGTCGTTACTGCACAATTTATGCTTGTACGCAGTTAAACAAAAATTGTGAACTGAAGTGCAGTTATTATTTGATTTGCATAATGTAAAGATAGCAATCAAAATATCATTAATGCAAAAATATAATGACTTGATACAAGTTTTAAAAAAGCTATTGTATTAATTTTTTTTTTTTTTGCAAAAAAAACCAGAACATGGGTCGTTCCTTGCACTGGATTTGGGAGGCACGAATTTTCGTGTGCTTTTGATTGAGCTCAAAGACAGACATACTGTGGAAATGAAAAACAAAATCTATCCAATCTCACAAACCACCATGACCGGGCACGGGACGCAAGTGAGTTCGCTGTTGTCGTAAAAACAAAGTGCATCGCCAAGTGTCAATTTGTTTTGTTTTTTTTTAACACAAAATCGAATGTTAAGAGTGAAAAAGGGGGGTTGTCAGCTTTATGCAAATTGCCTTTGTGTTTTGATGAGGAAGTGTGAGCTTTAGTTAATTCGCTTTGATGTTGAATCTGAGGTCATTTTCGGAAGTATTTCAAACTTTGTTTTGCCCCCATAAAGAATTAATAGTCTTCCAACGCTGTGTCGACCATGCCGCGTGAAGTATTCTGCTTGATCTTTTAATGTAGAAAAAAAAAAAAGAAATAAAAAGAAAAGACGCAGACACGTTGCCAGTAGGCGTGGCGTATACTCTCAGTGCTGCTTCTTCTCCAATGTCTTCGCGGCGAAGTTGCTGTAGTTATTTTTAAAAGTTGACACAATTTGTGGAAAAAGATAATTTTTTCTCAAAATTATATTTTTTTGTGAATACAGGCACACTGAAAGATATATACTGTTTTGAAAATGTTGACTTGCAGCTGTTTGACCACATAGCCAGCTGTATTTACAACTTCATCATTGAAAACAACATAGAGCTGTCTGACAAGCCGCTACCGCTAGGCTTCACCTTCTCCTTCCCCTGTAAGCAGGAGGGGTTGGCTGTCGGCAGGCTGTTACAATGGACCAAGGGCTTCAACTGTGACGGTGTCGTGGGCGAGAATGTCGTACGTCTGCTCCATGAGGCTATCCAAAGGAGAGGGGTGAGTTACCGGGCGATCCTCGCCCCGCCCCCCCCCCCCACACCTCCCCAACCACCGGGCATCAGAGTGGCGAGTTCCCAGGCAATGGTCGGGCGTGACGTGAGTTCACAGTTCATTCCACACCCCTCTTCCCCGGGCATCAGAGGGTTAAGTTACCAGGCGATGGTCGGGCGTGAGGTGTTCCCCACAGTGAGGACAATTCGGAGGATACATATTCATCCCACTCCCTCCCCGACATCCTTAGAAAAAGCAAAATCCGGTTTTGTCCGACCACTTCCTATGCATGACTAGTTAAATGTCTTTGAAAATTTGTTTTTTTTTGTACAAATATTCACGCAAACGATCGCTGTATAAAGAAAAAGTAGTGAAAGTGGTTTTACGTGAGTAAAAACTAAGACGAGATATTGATCATAACAAAAATTAAAGAAAAGAAGAAAGAAGGATTTTTTGCCATTGGCTGTGTTGCTTCTGACGGTCTTTACTACGTCACTAAACATGATGAATGACATCAGTGTCCTCCATGGCGCAAGCTGACTGCTGTAATTGAAGGATTATTTATTGCCAGACACTATCCCACCCTCCCCCCTCCCTCCCTCCCGGAACTCCTCGTCACTGTCTTATTTTCTATTGGCAAAAAAGACCCGGAAATAGTCAAACGAGTTGTTTGTAAAGTATTTATATCATGTCCGGCAGGAAGAACCACCAAGAAGTTTAGTTGATTTGGGTGTCAGGCATCTTTCGTTTTCACGACTGAACAAGTTGAAACCAGTACAGTTATCTGTTAACATTGTGGCAACGCAGCAGCACCATTAGCGCATTGTTTTTTTTTTTTTTTTTTTTTTTCGAACAGGATATGAATGTAGAGTGTGTGGCCCTGCTGAACGACACTGTGGGCTGCCTCATGTCCTGCGCATTCCACGACCACGACACTCAGCTGGGCGTAATTCTCGGTAAGGGGCCCCCGCAATCCCCACTCCCCCCCCCCCTCCCTATGTGCCCACAGTGATGTACCCTGGGCTACATGATTCACAGTCATGTACCCAGCACATTTCTACCGAGATAGGATACCTATGTATATGCATATATCTGAACTGTTTACCTTTGGGGTACATGTATCACTATCATGTTATGTGGGATTATCACGTACCACAGCTATGTGCTCAGAAAACATGCACTGCAGTGTTATATTCTCTCGAAAAAGAAGCTTGCAGGTATTCAGTTACTGTAAACGTGTGTTATCAGAAGGGCTGTATTTTGCGTATAAACCTGGGTGCGTGCCGAAAAAAGATAAATCAACCCTTATAAATGAATACGCATTTGGTTTAGTTAACTGAAATATCACCAGATCAAATTAATAAATGAGTTTCGTGTAAGCATGCCTTCAGTTCAATAAATAAGTAAATAAGAAATGAAGAAGAAAATATCAGTTTTTAATACCTTTAATGCCGGTAGCCTTATTTTTCTCGTGACATTTTATGAAAGTATTTTGATACATGTTTGAATAGGAACCGGTACAAATGCCTGCTACAT